>JAKCPI010030320.1:0-59975 GCA_023213315.1 Euborellia annulipes | reverse complement strand
CAAAAAGTCACCTAAAGGATCCATTTACGATGCTAGGATCTATTATTAGCTAGTATTTTATATTATTTAATAAGATTAAAAATTGTTATTCTATTTTGCCTAAGATAACAAATAAAGAAAATGAACTGAAGTGATTTATAAGTTTTTTTTCACACTAATTTGTCCATTTCCTTTGTATATATATATATTTATTATCTTACTGAATTTAATCACTCAATTTACATATTCCTGTGAATTTTTTTTCTAATTACACCAACTCATTCAATTCTCTTATTTATTTTAAGCTAAGCGATGAGGCGTATCTGCATTTTTATGTGCATATAAATTTATTCTATTCTAATTTCGAAGCTATAAAATAGAGGCAACGCCTAGCTTCATAGAATGAAGCTTCTTTTCTGTTATAAATATTGAACGAAATGTCAATTGTTTTTTTTTTTTTTTTTTTTTTTTTTTTTTTTTTTTTTAAAGGTATTTATTAATGAAATTTTAATATAAATTCCCTACCCTTTCTATTAATAACTTTAAATCAATTTAAAAAAATCTTAACACCTCTTTCATTGTCGTTAATTTGCTGAGGACGTTTTTTATTATCAGTTTCCTAACCACAAGTTAAAAAACCTGGTGTGACTGGTCGCACAGCATACAATTTTCTCTTGCCTTTGGTAAAAGAAAGTTGTGTACTGTGCTTACCACACCAGATTTTTTATGTCGGGAGATATTTAGTTTCCGCCAATATATTCAAGAATTCAAGAAGTAAAATTTATAAACACGGGAAAATATTTATATTTTGTTACCATGGCAACCTTTTTTCCTATCTTTCCTATGAAGTTCAAGAGTAAAGTGTGCTTCAAACAATTTTGAGAGCAAAATGAGAATATAGAATTCAAAGAGCACCTAAAAAATAATTGATTTTTGAATTTTAATCAAAATCGTTAGTGCAATACAGAAAAAGTACAACAGTAAAGTACTAGTACTTTTTGGCCGATTTTGATTAAAAGCTTATTTTCACGCTCCCGGGGGGTGTTTAACTTGTATATAAAATTTCATAGCTCAATTCCTTCATGCTAAAAATTGAACACAGACACACAGACAGACCATGTCGCGAAAACCACTTTTTTGGATTCAGGGGGCCTAAAACGTGTATATCCATCAAAATCTCGACATCGAATTTTTGACATGAATCCAATACTTTCTCTTTCTATATATTAACATATACAGTATAGAGGTAAGAGAAAGTAAAAATATAACTTACATATATAAATATATTTAGATAAAGCACGAAGATAGATTTAGGCCAATAAGAAAAATAACAGGATTGAAGGAAGTGGAGGAGTTGGTCCTTGGCTATAGAATATGGATTCCCACGTTACGATTTTGTTCGGATGTGATCTTCAGTCGACTCCTCATCCCCAGGCCATCGTTTATTATCTGGATGGCAGAGCCAAGCCCAGGGACAATAAATAGCCTACGTGTCCTTTCAAATCGCCGCTACTCCATAACTCTAATTAATAGACCAAAAGAACGCTTACAGGTGTCTCTTTTGTCCAGAAGCCAGCCGAGTAATCAGGTCGAGCAATTTATTAAGATAATAATTCGCTTTTAAGTGCGGACATAGTTTTTGCCTTTTGCTTTTCTTAACGAGCAAATGTTTATGTTTACGGATGAGATGATTTCGCCAGTTATTTTTTTGTGTTATTCCAACTTTTAATGCTGTGCTCTTCAATCATCTGTAACAATATAGTTGAAATAAAAAATAATTAATGTGTTTTCTTCAATTGGCAAAATTTTAATTAATTTATCAATCATTTATTATTTTTAAACGCAGCTCTTTTTTTATATTTTGAATCCTTATTTGTGCTTTATTTTAATAAAATTTTAAGATTTTGGAAAACTCTACAAGTTTATATTAATCAATCTGATTAATAATAATAATAATAATTTCATATTGTTTAATTAATTTTGACTTTAATGATTGTATAACTAATCATTTTTGATTAAAGAAATGATTCGAAGTTTAAAACTATCAAATGCTAATATGTGATGCGGAAAATGAAAAGGGACCTCTTGTTGGAAATTTCACAAATTGAGTTATTGATATTTTATTGTAGAGGATAATTTTCTGAACATTTTAAGACCAAAACCACTATGATATCTCAAAAACTAAATAAGTTACATACTTTCAAAGTTACAGATACAAACGCTTCGCTTCGCTCGCTCTTATAGCTAGTTTACTATATTTAAGACTACTAAATTATTTACTATATTTAAGATTACTAAAGTTACTAAACTATTTTGTAATATCTATCTGATTCTCATCTCTAAAATTACCTCAAATAAAATTAATTCGACTAAAATGCCTGTACTGATAATTTTACTTCTCCGACAAGAGGTCCCTTTTCACTTTCTGCATCACATATTAACACTAGCGGTCCCAGGGGGGGCCCAGAGGGGCCCGGGCCCCCCCATTGGACCGACAAAAATTCAAAAGTTTTATTTAATATTTTAAAACTAAACAAAAAATTATAAATTTGCCAGAATAGATAGCTAAAAACGCAGATTTTAGTGCTTAATTTTCAAAAATTTTTCCAAGCCCCCTAGACCTCCGGAAGTAGTCTGTCCGGATCTGGCCTCAATAAATCATGGTAACCCTAGGTATGATTATACTGTGCTACAAAAATGAAACTTTTTTCTGGCCCTGAGAAAATTCCTTCAGATTCTTAAGTAAAATGACCTCCTGAATCCAAATATGACCTTCGTTTACCCTCAGCACGTACCGTTTTCGGGGGTAGCCCCCTACTTATTTCCACCCCTTTTCGTAAATTATAGCGCCACGAAAAAAATTTGGAGGGATGAAAAGGAATATTTTAGCCTTAACATTTCTTCAGAAGGTCTAGGAAGTGAAAAGTTAAAAAACATTAACATTTGGATCTAAGGGGGGATGCGGGGGAGGATTTTGTCCCTTAAAATGCAAAAAATCATTAAAAATGATCAATTTTTTCTGATTTTTCTCAATTTTTTCACTGATTTTCTACATATTCAGGCGGACAGACCCACCTCACCCTTCCTTAAACATCCCTCAACTAAAAAAAAATATATAGGATAAAGCAGGTGTGGGGTGTGAGCGATTCCGAAGCCCTTGCAAGAAGAATTTTTTTCAAACTTTGACAAGAAATAATTTCTACCCCTTTAGATAAAATATGGCAATATTGAAGGACTTAGAAGAATCCGTAAATATAACTTTAAATTTGTGGAGATCAGCCCAAAAAAAAGTTATAGGCTCATATTTGCCAATTTGACCAACTGAGCTGTGAATCTACCATCTTCTTGCAAGCGCTTCGGAATTGCTCACACCCCACCCGCCTTATCTTATATATTTTTTTTAGTTGAGGGATGTTTAAGGAAGGGTGAGGTGGGTCTGTCAGCTGGAATATGTAGAAAATCAGTGAAAAAATTGTGAAAAAATCGATCATTTGAAAATGATTTTGATGATTATTTTTAATGATTTTTTTGCATTTTAAGCGACAAAATCCTCCCCCACATCCCCCCCTTGGATCCAAATGTTAAGGTTTTTTAACTTTTCACTTCTCTAGACCTTCTGAAGAAATGTTAAGGCTAAAATATTCCTTTTCATCCCTCCAAATTTTTTCGTGGCCCTATAATTAACGAAAAGGGGTGGAAATAAGTAGGGGGCTACCCCCGAAAACGGTACGTGCTGAGGGTAAAAATTTTTGACTTGCTCATGTTTTCGTGTATGTTAACGGTTACAGAAATATAGCTCTACATTGTTTAAGGGTTAAAAGGTGGCTATTAAAACTTTTGAAGATGGCTACTAAGCGAGAGTGACGTATCATTTTGATATTATTCAAATTAGGCAATACAATTGTTTAAATGATTTTCGGACAATTTTCTTTTTTTAATTTCATTTAAGATCTTTTTCGGCATCGAAGGTCATTTATTTCAATTGGATTGGTAGCCGATCTAATTTAAATAAATTGTCGCATGAGACGGGATGCGAACCCGCGGTACAAATGGCCAGCACGCTACCTATTACACCAAGGCCCGAGGGCCTCTTCGGTCAATGACGAGCGAAATATGTTCTGACACGAGTCTTCAAAATTGTACCGTTTTGTTTTAGCATATTATAAAATTTGTAAACGGATACAGTTCTTTATCAATGCTAATTTGAATCCGGAACTAAATAAATATCACCCCTATTACCCAGTACTCTTCTGGTGTGCGCCACTGCCTCTTCACCTTCTCTACATAAATTTTGGACCATTGGCTAACAATCCCGGTGAAATAAATAGAGACGGGATTTAAATGGCTTTCGCTGCCGAAAAAAGCTTAAATGAATAAAAAAAAAAAATTTGGGCCCCACCCTTGACCAAATCCTGGGACCGCCACTGCATATTAACAGGGGCGGATTAAAGGGGGGGGGGGGCGATCGCCTTCATAAAGTTATAAAAACTAGTAATCTAAAGAAATTATGATTTCCGCTCTTTAATTTCAAATGAATTTGTTACCAATCAATTTATATAAATAGGAAAGGGGTCTAAATGGCCATAGAGGCCGACAAAGTCCTTAAATAAAAAAAAATAAAAAACCGCCCCTCCCCCGACAAAATTGCATTAATCCGCCACTGCATATTAATATATTGAATATTATTGCAGTAATAATGTTATATTCTTCATATATATAATTTGTAAATAAAAGCTTAAATTGTTTTTTCTTTATCAGCATCTAAGGCCTAGACCCCATCCTTATTTACCAGGTATTTCCATAGATGCCGAAACCGGCAATGTACCCTTGCCCCCCTCCCGTGGCATCCTTTAGGAGAGGGCAGGGGGCAATATGTCTTTTCATTTTCATTGCATGATTTAAAATTTTTAACAAAAAAGTACTTTATTTCAAAGTGAATCACTCAAGTTCCTCAGATAACGTTTTCTTTTCAAAGTGAAAAAATACAACACTTGCAGAAATAGTGACTGAAACGTTGAATTTTTCAAATATGAGTAGGATGGAAGCAAGGAAAGAAATTAGACAAAAATTTAATCAATCTTTATCTAATTTTTAATTTCGATTACCGACGTTTCGGACGCAAATCGCATCCTTACTCAGGACAATCGGTAGTTAGTAAAATAGAGATAGGATACTACCTGTTGTCCTGAGGAAGGATGCGATTTGCGTCCGAAACGTCGGTAATCGAAATTAAAAATTAGATAAAGATTGATTAAATTTTTGTCTGATTTCTTTCCTGGCGTAACCTTTTAAAAATCTGAAAATAACAAAAATGGATCTTTTTTCGGTCAATCTTTATTTAATGAAAACAAAAATGACAAAAATTATTAATCAATTCTAGATTGGGACGTTTCAATTCTAGATTGGAATTATCTTCAGACTATTTTATTGACTATTTTTATGACAATATTTTTTCCTCTTCTTCCCTGACCATCCTGTATATAGGGGACAGGGGCGTATATAAGGGGGGGGCCGAGGGGGCCCGGGCCCCCCCGAAATTTCCCAAACACATATACATATATAGGGATATACGGACATCAGCGCAACAAATTTTTCCACAGGATGGAAAACTTTGGTTCCGCAAAAGAAAAAATGTTCCGCAAAAAATTTCGTGTGAAAAAAATTTAGTTTCTTAAAAAAAAAATTTTCCGCAGAAAAATTTTTGAGTTCGGGCCCCCCCCCCCCGAAAAAAATTTCTATATACGCCACTGATAGGAGATTTTTCTCTTTGATTTGTTCTTTTAAATTTTAGTTAACTCTAATAATTTTTCCCCCTTTGAATACTCATCGCCCCCCAATCGCCCCCCGCTTATTTATCGCCCCCCTGATATCCCAAATCGCCCACTTGGGGGCGATAGCCCCCAGGTTGGGAACCACTGATATAGACCCTATTGTATTTCTAATTTCTAAAAACATTTTATATGGAATTAAAATAATAAAATTTAGATAACATGAAAACTTGAGACTTTATCATTTCAAAAAAATAAAAATAAAGAAAATTAAAAATATTTATTTCCTTTAAATAGTATAAAATAAATCTACTTTATAGACTAAAAAATTTTTTTCAGGCTATATACTGTAGTATATTTGGTTTGTTTGTTGTAAACTAGTTGAAGGAAATAAATATTTTTAATATATTATATTTTATTTGAAGGGATGCCCCCCCCTCCCCTCTCTCTCCCCCAGGAGGTGATTCAAATTAGTTCCGGAGCCCCTGTTTATTTCCAATGATTGGAAGTCAATTCAATTGAAATAAATTTTTCTCACTTGGGACCGAAAGCGAGCCCTGGACCCCAGGCACGAGAAGCAAATGTCTTCAGGTAACGGGCTTAGAAGAAGAATAAAACAGATTCATTATCTTGTATTTGAAAAAAATATTATGATTACTAATTAAATACCTATTTTTTAAAAGGTGATAAAATTGTTTGAAAAGTAATATTTATTTCCTCTTACCTTGTGAAGTACAATATTTCATTAAGTTTCATCACTTAAATTTTTTGATCCGAGTTATAAAATTTCGTTGGAGAATTTAAGTGTTGATCATTTTGACTCTGATCAATTTTATGACTCTGGAGCTGAAATAACGGGCTGAAGCAACCTGCTATGAAACTCTATGGCTATCTCTGAATTCATCTGAAGCCATTATATCGATTCATTATATGGCATCCTTGCTATTTAATTAGTTCTTTTTCTTAGGCTATTTTTTTCCTTGTCATTTATTTCTAATTTTTTTCTTTCACGCCATATTTATTATTTTTTTTTCTTGAATTTTATATTTCAGAAGTAATTGAAGTCATGCTGTCTGTTTATTGTAAAATCGTATCCTATTTTTATTCTTCTATCTTCAAAAATGATCTAAAAAATAAATGTACTTCAGTGAAATGGCATTCAAATCACTTTTAAGTTTTTCCATTGTTATTTTTTAAATATTTCATTATAAGGATTGACATTTCTTTTAATTATTGCTCACTCAAATGGAAAAATGAGGTAAAAATAACGTAGGCCTATTGTTTATGAATGAAATTATTTTTAGACAAAGTCCCGGGTTCGCTTCCCGTCCCAAGTGAGAAAAATTTATTTTATTTGAATTGAAATACCAGTCATTTGAAATAAATAGGAATGAGGTCTAAATGGCTTTAGATGCCGAAAAAGACTTTAAACAAAAAATTTTTGGTTTAAAAATTAAAAAAAAATTTTGTGATGAGATATTGAAGTTTTATAAATAAAATTTTTTCAATCTTTTTAATTAAGATTATATGCTTAAATAAGCCATTTGATATCCAATTGGCTTAACTAAAATCGTCGGACTGCCTGGGGTCCGAACCCGCGACATTTGGTATACGAGGTTAGCACGCTAACCTCTACACCAAGCCCCGAGGGCTTGTGTATCGTTTAAGTCTTTATGGCCTAAGATGCCGAAAAGACTAAAAAAATGACAGTTAATGATTCGATAAATTTTAAAATACGTTTTATCTTCTTAAGTTAGGAGATTAAAAAAAATATCTTACTTGAATTATTTTTCTTTTATATATATATATATATATTTTACAGTTTTGGACGTTTATCGCAATTCGGTGCCATATCTCCTTATTATTCTAGATGTCTTCCTCTCTTTCCCTTCAGCCCAATGTCTGGTATCCAAATCTTTTTCTCTTCCTTACAGGCGCAATTTCTCTTCTTTCTCACGTATCGGCCCCATAAGAGTTTCTTTTTTGTTATTGAGTCGAGTAGAGATCTTAAACTTCCTTTTATTTCCTTTGTCCATACACGAATTACTTGCATTAGTCGGAAACATCTCCAGAAAGTATTTTCAAACTCATTTTATCTATTTTGCAGCCTTTTGACTTATAATTCAAACCTTGAAGCCATTGTTGTGTATTTAAATTCTTATATATGCAGTATAAAAGAGGATTCATGAATATCTCTTCCATTTTTAAATTTATTTGGTAAAATTCTGAAAAAGAAAAAAAATTAGATTTGAGATAAGTACGTTTGGGAGCAAATTAAATCCTGGGGTTTGGGCAATGCCTTGTAGGCATTGATGTGTGGGCGCAACATCCGCCCTGTAATCATCAACCTGGACACCCCGGGGTGGGTTTGGCGCCGGATACTCAGTTTTGGGTATCAGTTACCGGGTGCCGTACCGGCCCAAAGGCACCTGTGTTCGAAGAAACCGCTCCTGGGTCAAATTTAGGCCAATTTAAAATGATCAAAGACGCCAAGCTATCCATCAAACAAAAAGAGCAGTTTGATGATTTATTGTACGAACTGTTTTGAACAAATGGATTCGGTTTGAATTCGATTACTGATTACAAGATGAATAGTGCAATTCGTTACAGAGAGTGAAATTTCACTAGATTTAATTTTTCTCCTAGTAAATTTCTATCTAAACATCTTCATTGAAAAAAATGAACTTCCTTTTCAGTTAATGTCAAAGGTCTCGTTTTAAATGGGTTCTTTTTTTTAGCACCTGAAACATTTATCATTTGTGGAGAGTGTGATAAATCTTAAGACTGAAATCCCCATCTGGTGTTTGTATATAAATTTTCACAGAATTGCTGATTGGTCATGGGACTAATAGATGATAAATTGACAAAGAGGATTTGCATTAATGAATAATTTATTTTAATTAATTTTTTAATAAATAAATAACTTAAATAGGAGAGTAGGATTTAGAATTTTTTTTAAATATATATTATTTTATATAATTTTGATTATAGTCGTTTAGTGATTGATGATTTGTATCTTTTTTTTTTAGAGAAATGATTAGACCAAATTTACTGGAAAATTACCTATTACTTATTTTTAAAGCTATTATCTTGAAAACCACGACCTTTTTTTTAAATATTCCCTAAAAAAATGAGCTAATTTTTCCAAAAGAAAAAATGTATAACCTTTAGAAGAATTTATCTTATACTGAATGGCCATTGAAGGTATACGGAATGAAAAGTTAATAATTTGCATAAATGAAACACATAGGCTACATGAACACTGAATAGGAAATATAACTATTTGACCAAATTTTACATTATAATATTTTGAATTTTTGTGGTGAAATAGCTCCTGCGTATTATATTTAGTAACAATAGCTTTTTGGGCACATTGGCTTGTAAATAACTCTTTCACCGGACTATTGGCATTCGGACATATCAACATGATGAACTGCTATATTGTATAATACTGTACAGTACCTGATGTTTATTGATAAGCATAAAATTCATCAGGTACAGTGATGTTTTGACTTACAAGTTTAATTAGACTGGAAACGGAAATTATAACTCAAATTACTCGAATGATTGGGATGCTGGGCGGGCTTTGCAACGTTCACTGCCCTAACTAGCGATGGGATATCTGAATCAGGTTCGTTACTCGAATTTGTCTCATCTCAACAGAGTTGGCATATAATTTCCCCAGGTGACATGTTTTGAGATCCCCTCAATCCCAACAAAAAAAAAAAAACAGACGGGTTGGGCTTTAAAAAAAACCCGGGTTTTTCCAACCCTGCATCTCAATGCAAAAAATTAGCTCATATCTCCAAAAACTCGTTAGTCGGGACTATTAGCATAACTAAATTTTCTTAACTGGAAAGGGTGAAACAGTGAAGATAAAGAATTATATAAAATAAAGAGTTGTTTTCGAAACCAGCATATTGAAAATATTTACTTAATCAGGGTAAAATTATATATGAAAATATTATTTAATTATTTATTAGTTGCTGAAACTATTTATTTCTAAAAAAAATTTTTTAATGGTCTTACCTGTGTTTTGAATTTCTTTATTAAATTTGTACTTCTTTCTGCCGTAGAAGTACAGTACACATATCTATGATACATTAGGAAAGACTATTTATCACAGATTACAAGTGTATCCTAACTTGTTGCTGGAGGACGGATCTCAAGTATTCTTTCCAAATAAGTAATTCAGGATTGCAAGTGAAATGAATGTCTGTAGTTAACTAATTTATTCTCGATTCTATTAATTACAGAAACCTGAAAATAGAGAAAAAATATTAATTTAAAACAAATAATAGAAAGTTGATAGTATTAATAGTTTTAGTTATAAATAATATTTCTTTTTATATAGAATTTTTTAAATGAAATCTTTTTTTTTTTTAAATTAAACCCTCTTAGTTGTCCCAATTAAGAATCCTTTGATTAAATTCATTCAATGCATCTATTAATGATATAATGAATTTGTCTATTTTAGTTCTTTTAGGGTTTAGGCAATATTTAGGCAATTTCACGAATTAGTAAAGGTAAGAAAGATATTTATATAAATTTAGTGAGGAATAAAAAATTTTTGATTAATCTTAACCTATTTAACTCACTTTTCAGATTAAATCAATTTAATCATTCATATTAATATTTATAAATATAAATAAAGTAAATAAAATAAAAAATATAAATATATAAAAAATAATAAAATAAAAAAGAACAGGTAGTTAATAAAAATTTTAATGAAAATAAGTCTTTTAACTTACTTTAAAGGAAGACTTTGGTCCAGCTTTGGTCGCCTGCGCCATTGACGTCATAGCCCATTGTCATAGCCACAGAGAATATATATATACAGCCATAGCAAACCTTCGCGCGCATCGAGGATCTTTTGCTTTGGCGGACACAATTGCGCGCCAATATAAATATAATTAATTATTTATAAGTTGCGCGCCAATTGTCAATTATAACCTTTTAATAATACATTTCATTACATTTTTTTGGGGATTTTTACTAAATAATATGTTGGATTTACTGTACAAAAGCAAATACGATCATATGCGAATTTATAATTTTTGGTGTAATTAAAAAATATTTCCATTATTAAATTTTATGTTTTATTAAAGATACTTGTAAGGTTTCCATTGTAATGATTTTGAATGGATGGTCTCCTCAATTTTTTTTTTTTTTATTTAAGGTCTTTTTCGGCATCTATGGCCTTTAGAGTGGGTCTCTGGATTTATTTAAATTGATTGGTAGCCAATTCAATTTAAATAAATTTTTGTCGCCTGGGACGGGATGTGAATCTAAAACCCTTGGTACAAATGGCATGCTAACCATTGCACCAAAGCCCGAGGGTAGCTCCTCAAAATAAGTAAGGTATTAATATGCAAGAGAGAAAAGGCGCTGTTTTTAATTATTTATAAAATAATAATATTCTTTATTATATTAATTATTAATTTTAATTAATATTCATAACCAATTTATGTTTATATCTTTTTTAATAGATCTTTGCTTGCTTCCCGTTCCAAGCGATGAAACATTTTCTCAATTATATTGGATACCAATTACTTTAGAAAAATTGGGATGGATATGCCTTTGATGGAATCAATCGTGGATTTAGGGATGAAACGATACGAGTAAATACAAGTACTTACTCGATACTTTTCTTTCGATACCAAGTACTTTTGGAATCGATACTTCTGAATCGAGTACCAAGTAAGTATCGATCAAAAATACTCGTATCGATACTAGGTCAACGTACGCGATGATTAGTTAGGTCGGAGGAACATACATAATACATACATACATTTGTTCTTATTTACAATAGAAATAAGTGTAATGGTTTGTACCACTGTATTTTAATTTTTATTATTGGAGTGTTCAACAGCAAAACATTTTAAGTACTATATAGTACCTACAGCTACATCTAAAACTGAATTTTTTTTTCAAGAACTTGATGTTTTATGCCTGTGGAGATTTAATCAAGATTCGCAGGGACTTTGCAGCCAGGAGATTAAATAAAAAATATTTTATTTAATTTCTATTTGCCGACGTTTCGGTCTCCAATCACGACCTTCATCAGGGCAAATATTGTCAATTATACACGAGCATAGGTTTTTTTTAATATTCATTGCAATTAAAAATATACAATTCGTTTTACTTTGATATGCACAAAAATATTATCATATAGGCCTACTTGCTACTCGGAGGTCTCCGATGTTGAAGGTCGTGATTGGCGACCGAAACGTCAGCAAATAGAAATTAAATAAAAGTTTTATTTAATCTCATCTCTGCAAAGTTCCTGCGAATCTTGATAATATCAGAACTTTCTGCTGTTTTTTCTCATCTTTAATTGTACGAAAAAATTGACCGATACGAGTAAGTATCGGTACTTTTCAATCGATACCGAGTAGGTACTCGATACTTTGCGACCGATACCAGTATCGAGTAAAAGTATCGATACATCACTGGTATCGTTTCATCCCTATGTGGATCTTCTTGAAATAATTTAATTAAAAAGCTGATTTTTTTTATTATATATTTTACTTTTTTATACAAAAGAGAACTAATAAATATAATTATTTTTGAAAAATAATGCAAATTCAAAATTCTCACTGTCCAGGTATATTATTGGAGAATAGTACAGTCGAGGCCACAAGTGACTGATGTGCTCGAGAGTGGAGCCTTGAGCTTAGATAAACAAATCAATATTATATTAAAATAAATAAATCATCTTTTTTTAATGCAACTGGAGGGGAAAAGCTACTTTTAAGACAACACATCAGACGGCTAAGCATTTTGGTTGCCTTAGCTCAAGGCTCCACTCTCATCGATCACAATTTTCTTAGCATCCAAAGTATAGGAATATTATTGCAGTTTATATCTATACAAGTGGTAAAGCTCGCGAAGGCGTTTATTAATAAGCTTAGAGAATATCTAAATTAGTTCAAAATACAAATAAGATATATAATAGGCCTACAATATTTTATACATTTTTTGTCAAATCTATAAGTAAGGGAAAGCAAAATAAGAAATACGATTAAAATAAGAAATTCTTTATACTTTATTTTGCATATATAAAAAGAATATCCTATTTCCTCTCTGATATTGTAAATACAATCATTTCCTAATACTTTTACTATTTTTTGCTTATATACTTAAAAAGAAATCATTCGTATTATTTTAATCACTTACAAATTTTATGCTAATAAGTTAAGTAATTCTCAAGCGTTCATGTTGGAGAAAATTTTCTAAGAATTAGTTCCAAGAGGAAACGTTTGAAAATTAATTATTTTCAATGGAAACTGTTTTTATTATTGAATAGGTCATTTAAAAAAGCTGATGCGTTTATAAATCCTGATATTGTTTTTACATAGAAAACTTGTTGATAGTTGCGGAGGTGCAAAGAAAGGGGGAATGGCAATTCTGACACGTCTCTCCAAGTGGATACATGTAATATGCGGTGGCTTTATAGAGGGGTGGGAAACACGTCTCTTTGTGGTTGCACTCCAATCGTTTCCTCTTGGGATTACTTGCACATGAGTCGTTCAACATCCCCACTCAAGATAAGTAAATAGGCAGTAACTTGTGATCGTGATCTAAGAAATTACATATTATTCTACGAATAGTGTATATATACATTTGAGATAGGATCTTTATAGACAAGCTGGCCGATATGTATGTTTTTGAAAGGATTCATCTATTTTATGAATTCTTTTTATCTTATTCAATAGTTTTTCATATTTCTTTGTTTGTTGACAGTTAAAGTTTTGAACCTAAAACAAAAAAAAGATATTTGGATCAAATTAATTATGACAAATAATTAATAAAATAAATTACTTCACTTTCTCAATTTTTTATATGCCACTCGGCATAAATGTTGTTTCATTTCCATTATTTTTCTTCATAGATCAAAATATAAATGACATTTGAAATTTATAATAAAAATTACAGATGAGAAAAAACTATAATTTGATATATGTTACATACATTTCAAATAGAAAAGCAAAATCCTGTCTTTTTATTTAAAAATATGTTATATTTTTTAATGTTTAAAAAAAAAATAATAATAATTTTTTTTATTTTATTTAATTAAATCATTGACAAAAAATCCCCTTCTAAAGGAGAGTTCCTTAAAAATCCCCTCATTACCCCTTCTCTTTAAAGAGTAAATTCTGGTCATGCCACTGATACTGTTTTTTTTATTACTCTATTGTAATAAATCTAATATTGTGATAAGAGCAGTAATTGGATCAAGTAAAGATCTGATTTTTAACTGAATTATTCCTGAAGAAGTCCAGAATGAGTTATTAAAAATCTGCATTAATACAAATAAACTAAAACTTGAATCGAAAATTAAATTAAATTCATTTATAAATAATAATAACTTTATTTCTAAAATAATAAAGTATATAAAGGAATTGAAAGGGCGCTAGGCAACCAAATAATTTTTTTTATATTTTACCAATTTGCCCAATTAATACAAACTAAATATCACATGAGTGCCAAAGGTCGAGGGTTCGCATCCCGTCCCAGCGAAAAAATTTGTTTCAATACCAATCACTTGAAATAAATAGGGGAGGGGTTAAACGGCCCCAGTTGGCGAAAAAGACCTTAAACAAATAAAATTACAAGAATACTAATAATTATGTACCCCTTTTTAGTAACTCTCTATCATAAACTGAAGATGGTCAAATGAAAAACTTGTCCAAAATTACTGGCGTTTTACAGAAATTTGGCTGCCTAGTACCCTTCACATTCATTCATTTCTGCAAAAGTCACTCTCTTGTATATGAATAAATATTATATCTTAAATATTTAAATAAGTACTTTTTTATTTGGCTTACATATGAGAATAATTATATTTTATTTTATAGATTAATAGAATTTGCAGTGTGCTGACTTAAAATTCTTTTTTCCAAATTCTTGTTGTTTAGAAATAGTTGAATTATTTTCAAGGAGTTTGGACATAACTTTAATACTATTGCCATAAGCTTCTTTATATTCAACTGTATCTTTAATACGATCAAAGTGTGATATGAAGTAATTGATTTCTTTAAGAGAATCTTTAATACCTTTTAAAATAATATCTCGATAATTCTCCTGGTTGATAATAAGAAATCTAGAAAACAAACCAGCTTGTCGGAGATGTGCTTCAAGATATATACTTGCTAATGACATTTCATGTGCGTGAAAAACTTGGGTGACAGTCTGGATCATTTTTTTCCTTTTTGCCATCAATTTTTCTGGCAAAAGTTCTATAAAAGATTTTCCACCTTGTTCTTCTATTATTGGCGAAGTTGATGTTTCAAATTCAATCTCTTCAGATGGAGGTTCACTGTCAAAGGTCGAATTTTGAACCGATTTTAATGAAAAATCTTTGTTAACCGATTTATGTGAAAGATCTTTTTGAACCGATTTATATGAACGATTTTTGTGAATCGATTTTTGTGACATATTTATTTTTCTTTTTAAAAGAGTGCTGGAATGTGATAAATCCTTAGATTCTGAACTAATTTGACTTACATCTGATTTTTTATGGTAAAACAATGAATCAAGAGAAACTATAAAGGATTGGTTTTCTTTCAATAATTTGTTTGAATATATATTAGTATTGGTACTCTCATTAAATTTACAAAATATATTTTCGAAATTTTTTGAAATTCTTCCTTTGAGATTCGATTTTAACTTTGAATTATAGCTAGTTTTATATTCTTCATTTAAAAATCCAAAGTCTTCCTGGAACTCGTTGGAGCAAATGTGTTTTACGTTTTCAACAACAGCTTTCATATCATCATCTTTTGATGGAATCACTTTCATTATTAAGTTCTTAATTATTTCTGCAACAGAAAAATTTGAGGCAGTAATATTTACGGGTCTTTTTTTATAAAAATATGCTCCTTCCGGATGAGTGTACGTTGAAATATATATTTTAGTTCGATTCATCATTTCATGAAAAATATTATCCTCCGGATATGCGCAAATGATTATTGTTTCGATTCCAACTAAACGAAGATTGTGTATTAAACTGATAGGCGCATTAAATAAACCTATCTTTCCAGAATATATCCAATTATTTAATTCGTCATTGGTGAGTCCTATTCTAAAACCATATCGATATCCAATTGCCTTAAATTTATTTTCACGAATATTGTTTGTAAATTCATCGGTAGAAATGATAATGTAATTAAAAAGATCAAAAAGGTTGGATTCTGTAGCATGACATTTTAAAAAATAAAAAAGATGCTTATATTTTTTATGGCCAGTAATATATTGAAATAAATCGGCTATTGGACCAAATACAGGCCCTATAATAGCAACAAGAGGAGGGGGTTGTATATCTATTGGAAATAAACCTCCTGCTAATTTTAATGTTCTTTTAGATAATATTGTTTTACGTGCAAATAATAAAAAATTTTCAAATCTTTCACCTTTTATATTGTAAAATTGTTTAGCTTTGATTTTTTCAGTTGAAGATACAACAATATAATCTAATTCCCTTAGTGATTTTAATTGATAAATAAAAAATAATCGATATTGAGCCCATTGGGCAATTGGATTTCCAATTAAATTTAAAATTTCCATTCTACTCAACATTTTAAAATATTTAAGATCTAAAATATTTTCAATACAATTAAAAGAGACATTTAAATCCCTGATTGAAGAAAACATTACTAGTAAATTTAAAGAATTAATATAATTATGACTCAAATTTAATTTAACTAAAGCATTCGTTTTTTCATTCGTATCTGATCTATACGACCAAATTAAATTATATTCAAGATTTAAATAACGCAATGGATTGCGATGTAGATTTATTAAAATTTCAATCTTGTTATATGATAAATCTAAAACTTGAAGAAATTTAAGTTTCTCAAGATTTTTAATTTCAGTAATATTATTATGCGAAAGATTTAAATGAGTTATTGACCAAAATTCTGAAATGTCCGCGATTTCATTCAATACGTTATAACTGTAATTAACGTAGGTTAATTTGAATGGTGTTTTGAAATTTAAAAGTTTAGTTATTTTATTGTGAGATACATCCAGATATATTAAATAAGGAATGTGTCCTAAAGCAGAGATATTCTCGAGATTGTTATGTGATAAATCAATATATTGGAGATAGATGTGATTTTTTATAATCGAGATATCAAGTAAACGCATATTACAAAGTTCTACTTTAGTCACAACAAATTGATTATAATCAGGGCATTTAGCTAAGCAAGATGAGTTTTCAGCAATCATCCTATCAGAGAGGATTCCTGCATATTCTAAAAAAGTTGGTTTCGGACATTGTAATTTTTCAAAGATATTATAATATGGTTTATTTTTTTGTTTCCAGATGTTTTTCACTTGCATAAATTCTTCCCAGCCAGATAGACTATTTACATTAAATAAGTTTGCATTATTTTTCCAATCTTCTCTTAAAACTTTCCATGGTAATAATTTGTACTTCTTCTCTTCACAAGGAACCGAATATTTCTTCAGAGATTCTAGTGTGCACACTGTTATTGGTGTTCTGTTTTTACATACTGCTTTCTTTCTAATCACACTCATTATATATCTAAATAAAATAAAAATAATTAGTTTATGTAATAAAAAACAAATAAGAATCAATGAATATAGATTATTATACTTACAAGTAACAAATTCTTTTAATTTTGCATTTAAAATGTTTATTTTTGAATTAAATATTTAAAAATTTTATCTGTTTTTATTGATTTTAATGTGTAACTAATGTATTATTAATGGTGAGGTGAGATTAACTCACTCTTAATAATAATAGTTTCACAGAAATATATAAATAGTTCAGCTTAACTTATTATTAGATTATTTTATAATCAAAGTTATATAATATATTTACAATACTCTCAAATCTTATATGGATTAAGAGAAAATTTCATAAACAAATACATTTCAATGACAAGTCAACAGTTGACATTTAAACAAAATGTTTTGATATTAAATTTAATAATAAATAACCTAAGAATAAATATATTTATATATGATCTAATGATAAAATTAAGTTATTGCCGCTGGTGCTACGGCTCATGGGTTAGCACCTCCTCCAATGAGATAAAAATGTAACAAAATTTCAATTGAATTGACTAGAAATCAATTTAAACTTAGGTACTCTGTTTTTGTGTTAAAATGTAGCTGTGATAAACTGGCGGGACACCGATATTGAGAACAATGTTAAGAAATGTGTGATGGTCACATAGCCCACAACTTTCTCTTACCTTCACTAATTGAAAGTTGTGTTCTGAGCTTGTGATATGAGATTTTTTGTGTCGACATATATGTAGTTATTGGCAGTAATACGATACGTTGGAATTATAAACGTATAAAAATATTTATATTTTGTTACCATGGTGACTATTTCTTCTATCTTTTCTATGGAGTACAAGAGTAAACTGAATTTCAAACTACTTTGTGGACAAAATGGAAAAATTTGTTTTAAAAAATATCAAAAAAATTAATTGATTTATGAATTTTAATCAAAATCTTTAGAGCGAACTTTTAGAAAATAGTAAAAAACTGAAAAAGTACATCAGCAAAGTAATCTTTGTCTAAAGTGAGCACATATTCATTGAAACCGTAGCCGAAAAATCATTGGACTTTTTTTTTTTTTTTAGTAAAATTGGACATTTTTCCCACTTGCGAAAATCATTTGACCTGTTTTTTTTTACAATAGTATACGAGTCTAGTCCAATTTTTTCAAACTCATTGGCCGAAACCGAAACTTCCGTGCCTAACTAAAATAATTGATAAATAATAAGTAAAATATTTTTGCAGTAACATTTAAAATATGAAATGCAGATATTTTCTAAAAAGCGGGACATTTTGAAAATCCGCGAGACGCGGGACAGTCCTCCAAAAAAGGGGACTGTCCCGCCAAAATCGGGACGTATGGTCACCTTGTCTTTGTCTAATTTTAATTAAAAGTTTTGTTACGCTCCCCTACCCCTATCACCCAGGGTAGAAGGTGGGTGGCTCTGCCACGAGGAGCGCTGCCTACCTCCTTGAAGATAATGATTGGTTGTTCAAAAGCTTCGTGTCGCGTTCCATGGAGGTGCCTAACCTAAATATAAAATTTCAACCTTCTAGCTCTTTTCATTCTTGAGATATTTTGTTCACAGACAGACCATTTTGCGAAAACCACTTTTTGGATTCAGGGGAGCTCAATACGTGTATATCCATCAAAATCTCGACATTGAATGATTGACATGAATCAAATACTTTCTTTATATTACATATATACATACAGGCAGAAGAATTGGATCAAAGAGATTTCACCTGAAGGGGCTACCACTTGACCTGGAGGGTGCAATTTTGCTACAGTTTATTTCAGGGCCTCAGGAGGAGATACCTAACTTAAATATAAAATCTCATCCTTGTAGCTCAATTCCTTCATGATTAATTTTGAATACTCACAAACACTCAAAAACAGACAGACCATTTTGCGGGATCCACTTTTTTGAACTCAGGGGCTGTCAAAACGTGGATTTACATCAAAATCTTGACATTTTTGACATGAATGCAAATATATTACTATATTATATTAGGATATGTAGGTAAGAGAAAGTAAAAGTGAATTCATACCGGTACGTCCAGAAAATCAATAAGCGAAGAAGATGAAATTCATCAAGCCGCTGTACTATTCTGGGAGTGCTAGTAAATTTCTTCAGAACTTTTCTGGAATGAACACGTTTATTAAAAAACAGCTGCTTGCTTGGGTTCCTCTTCAAATTTAAGTGCTTTTCTCTCTTTTCTAACTCTGAAGCTGAGATTCCTTCTTGTCGCATTTTCAAATTGTCAAAAATTCAATCTGTGGAGAGAAATTAAGTGAATTAATTATTGATTAATATCAAATCGTCAAAAAGTTTCCATCAATTTCAATGCCTTTTAAATGTTATTTTAGTAAGAATATTATTAAAAACACTTTTTTTTTGTCGGAGAAAATTCAAATAATTATTTATAATGTATTTTGGCGTTTTAAATTATTGTTTATTTATTTGTAATATTTAGAGAAAGAGAAAGAGAAAATCTCTATGATAAATCGTCTCCACGGAATCAATGATGTCGGTAATTGAAATGTTAATAAACTCGAAAGAGGCAAAGTGCCTGCGGTTCCAAAAGAATGATAAGTGACCGTTTGAAATGAATAAACGTTTTGCGTGTTGAGAAATACCCGGCGATGGTTTGGTACATGGTACCAGCACTTGCTTATCGGCTGCTGGGGTTTTTATGGACGTTGACCCCCCTCCCCCTCCGTTGACCCCCACAGGCGGCTTTTTGTCTTCATCCGAAGCCCAGGGATCCTTCGAGTCATCCACTTGAACAATATATTATTATCAAATCATCAATCGAATTGAATTCGTGTTTTATTCATCGATTCAATAAGAATCTTTTTTATAGCTACTATAAAAACATATCGGTTTTTTTTTTCAATGAAATTTTTTGCAAATGCTAATTTAAAATTTTGTATCTATTTTAAGACTAGATAGAGAATGGTATAAAAAATATCTCACCTTTATATTGGTTGATTTGCCAGTTTGATGATACTCGAAAAAAGTTTCCGTTTAAATTGAAGTCAGTCATTTTATAACGGGTTTGGTTGTAATGTTTCTTCTATTATTTTATAGCTAGCTAGCTATTATAGAACATTCCAAAAATTGTATTCTGGAAAAAAAGATAAGAAATACAAAATATTATTAAAGATGACTTTCAAATCAGTAGTTCTTGGGCATAACTAGGGTGGTCCGGGGGGGGGGGGGGGGGGTCGAGCTTTTTTTTTTAGTATTTGAATCTCGTTCGAACATTTTTTTTTGTAATTTTTGGTTTGGTGAAAAGGTGTTTTTTTTATGATTTTAAAAAAAAATGTGGGGGTTTTTGGGGAAAAGGTGGAGATTTAGGTAAAAAGCCGAAAAGCCTGAGTAAAACCGGATGTGCTAGGGCGCCTATGTCGGTATCGAGGGGCGCCAAAGGCTTGATCCGCCTGGGGCGGAGGAGGCGAGCGCCCCCCTTCGCCCCCACCTGGATACGCTACTGATAATAACATTTTTATAAAGTATTCATGGTTAAAAGATCAATGAAAATCAATCAAATGCTTTAGATTATTAGCTATCATTCTGACATCTCTTGGCAAATTTACGTAATAGGTGGTTTTTTTGGCTTTCTTTTTAAGACACATAACGCCATCTTATCGGCAAAAACATGGGTAACAGCTTCGCTCCTACTCCCCGATAAAGATAATTTGGACCTTATAAGTTTAAAAATTAATATTGACGTCAGAGTCATGTCATACTATCAGGCTAGCTTGAAGGAGAAATCTCCGCCTCACCCATTTCTTGATGGCGGAGACACCCATTAGGACGTCTTGATTGGCAACATTATGAACTAGTTATCAAAATTAGAAAAAAAAAAATTTGCCATGTAAAAATTTGGCAATTGGTTTTTTAATTACTAATTTAATTACTAATTCCAACTTCCCTTAAAAAAATCAGGATATAATTAGGGATGTAATATTTTTCTTTCTTCATTCATTCATTAGTACATGTCCGGAGAATTTCTGGCGGGGACTAACTTTCATAGGACAAATCTGAGGTAGATCCTGTTTCCTTGTTCAGGAGGAAGTATCTCTGATAGAATTAAATATTTTGCTATACACCGGTATTTGAACCCAAGTTGTCTTTAACTCATAAGATTAATTGGTTTATACCTTTCAAAATTTTGACAATTGACTAATTTGCCCCTAAAAAAATCAGGATATAATTAGGGTGCTACATTTCAACCCTTTTACCTTCGGACTAATGCCACAATTGACCTCATAACCGAAATGACCTTTCCACGCTTATGCAATAAAATAAAATGTGATCAGGTTTTGGTAATTGGGTATATAACTATGATAGCAGCCTCAAGTTGGTATAATGCATTCGTTATAAATAATTCTACATGATAGAAGTTTATTAAAAAATAATAAGCATATATCCATCATATAAATGACTATGATAGCTAAATTAATGCATTGGCATCAGCGCTATTTATCTCACAATTCCAATGTGCTAATATTGGTATTAATAATAATAAAACCAATTCTAATAAAATATTTTGTCGATTTCTACCTATATATATAAATGTGTATAAATGATATTCTAATTAATTAATTTAAATGTTATTTATTAAAACTTTGATTCCTTATTTAATTACTCATATATTTGATGGATATATTATTTTTTTAATAAACTTCTATCATATAGAATTATTTATAAACTAATCTTTCTATTTAATTCATAGCTTTTATTATTATTATTTATTCTATGAATAATTAATAAGATATTATAATTTAGAAATTTATTGGTCTTGATTAGTTAACATATTATAAATTACTCTAGAATAAAAAATGATATACTAATATTCTTGGAGTCAACTTTGCATTAACTTTTCTCTCGCTTTCTTTTATATTGAACTGTCAGAATGTTCTCTTTTTAATAAACCAATTTGAAAATAGAATATGCAAACAAAATATGGTAATCAAATATATCAGAAAGTAGTAGAGTGTAACAAACGTTAGTGATGATGATTTTGATTGTGAAAATTATGATAATTAATAATTATTGCAAAACACAATTTATAGATATGATGTTATATTCATAAGAGATATAAAAATGAGAGAGGGAGCTAAAGCTTTTTCTTTATTTATTTAATCCACACAGCTGATGTTTCGATTCCATGTTTGAACCATCTTCAGATCTGGCGCAAAGTCATTATGTAAGTGTCACAGTGGATTTTATACATTGTTGAAATGTTTGAATATATTTTACCCTAATAGTGCGTTAAATTCTTGAAGCATTGCACAATATTTTGTTCACAGACAGACACACATACAAAGACAGACAGACCATGTTGCGAAAACACTTTTTTGGATTCAGGGGACCTCAAAACTACGTATATATCCATAAAAATCTCGACATCGAATTTTTGACAAGAATCCAATACTTTCTCTCTATATATATTAACATATACATAGGTGCCGACCCCATGGGGCCTATGAGACTCGAGCCCCCCAATGTTGAGGGAAGAGAGAGCCCCCCCCCCCTCCCTTCAACAAAAAAAAGTTATCAGGATATGTTTTCATATTTTATAACCAAACTACCAATGTAATGCAATTTTATTTATTTATAAATACAACAACAAACTACTCAATAATTATATAATCTGTAAGCATAAAATTTTATTATGATAGTAGCACGTGTTCAGAGACAGTTCTCTTATTATTATTTATTATCTTGAGATTTAAGATCAAAGAAAACGAAAGAGAAGTGGGCATTTAAAAAATTTCAACTGTCTTTAAAAAGCACTTATTATAAAACTTCAATAAACAATTATTATTTTTTGTAGTATTAATATTAGAAAATGATTTAGGAATGTGAATTAATCATTCTTGAGATCTTATAATACCGATATAATATTATCAATATAATCTTAAAGCTTAAAGTCATTCGCGACCACCCAACCCTGAGAAAATAGATAACAAACGTACGCCAGAAAAATAAAATAAAAACCGGTTCTGAATCGAAATAATCATTGAATGTTGATCTGTGAAGGTTTAGATACCCGAAGTAAAAACAAAACAAGTTCGAAAAAAAATAACTAGAGGCATTATTGAACATTGGAATTATTTATTTTAAAAATAATATTTTTATATTATTTAAAAAATTGTTTAAAATTCATATGTCCAAGAGATTATCAAATTTTTAAAGAATTTAGTTTCAATCTTGTTCAAGAGCTGGCTTTTAGTTTCTCTTAAAGGAATGACACATTTGAAAAAATTAAATAAAAATAAAAAACGCAAGGTGATAGAAATATATCGTTATTGCATTCTACTTAGGAAACTAGGGAATTTCGTTCCGTTAAAGAAAAAAAAATGTCTCCTCTAGAACTAAATATTTTCAACAAAGATTTAGCCTGCACTCAGCTGCATAGCGTTTATTTCGTGTGCATTCATTTAAGTTGCTGCTGTCTTATTCGTTGGGTTTCCATTGGGTTGCGAAACACTTAGCAGTTCAGGTTGGACTATAAATCTCCAAAAGCCGTATCATTCGCCATTTATCCCCCCACATTCCCCTTACAAGATCGAGACATTTGAAAACTCAACAGCAGGAGGACGGTGATATCAATGATAGATTTGGTTCTCAGACGAGACACGTTTCCCTGAACAGAATAAAATTCTTCTTCAGTACACTTGAGTCGGAGCAAGTGTACTGTACTTGAAAACGACTACAGAATAAGCAGTCGAAACGTTGTACAGTGAGGGACAATATAAAGACTCACCCATGCATTTCTACTCATTAATACTTAAAACTTATTTCATTTTGCTTTTATAAAAAAAAATGAAAATTTCAATATTTAATGAAAATTGTCTTGGTTTGAACCATGAAAGTTTCTATTAAAAAAGATATAATATTTTTTTTTTAAAAACAATGAAATAATCACAAGTGGAAAACCCATGGATGGGACTTAATATTGTTCCTCACTGTACAGTATTTATATTTTTAATAAATACTTAATACAAATGTGGTCTATAATTAAAAATCCATAATAATAAAATTCTTCTGTTTTCCAAGTAGAATGAAGCAAACGGTACATTTCTATCACCATATGATTTTTAATTTTATTTGTTTTTCAATTGTGTCAGTCCATTATGGAATACCCTGTAATATAAAAGAAATGTCATTTTAGGGATAGGTGAACAATTTCCTCCCCTGGACCCAAAATGAGTAAAAAAGGGCCAAATTTTTATTAAATTATATTATATTATAATATTATATGACGACTCTTTAACCATAGCTTTAAGAGTCAGTAATTTAATATAGTGTTTTACTATTGTCATTTATTGGAACTATTTCAAGTTAAATAGTTTCACAGGAAAGTTGAAACATTAAATAGTTTCAGTACGTTTAAAAAAAAAGACGTTGAGTATTACCGGTATATATAAGCAGCGATTTGTGAAAGTCACTTTGAGTTGATCCGCACGAGGAAGTTTTGTCGTGTCTGAATTGCTCCGATTTGCCTCGAATCAGGTCATTGCTTGGGCATTGTTCTGCCCACATATGCAAGGCCGTGCCCGGTGCCCTTGACCCCCCTCCTCCCTCCTGAAATACGGGTGGTACCTTAATGCCTAGTACCTGGGTCGAGTATTTACAAGTACGTAGGACTACACACCCGCCAGCCATTGTCTGTAAGGTTGGCCGACGCCTAACGCCTCGATGAGGGCGCCTCCCAGCCGCGTGGGAGGTCATCCTCCTTGGGGTGACACAATCCTAATTCATTCATCCATTTCCTAGCCGAGATTTCCCGTTCTCTGTAAAAAAAAAGAAATTCATATATCATTTCTGAATTATATAAAAAAAAAAAGGAAGAAAAAATAAATCATTGGAGGAGATATAGAGATTACTGAATAAGTAAAAAGAAATAAATTTAACTTGAAAATATTAATAAAGAGAAAAGCAATATTATTTTTACTTTCTCTTACTTCTATATATGTTAGTTTCATGTCAAAAATTCGATGTCGAGATTTTGATGGATATACATGTTTTGAGTTCCCCTGAATCCAACAACGACATGGTCTGTCTGAGTAACAGTGGACAAAATATCTCAAGAACGAAAAGAGCTAGGAGATTGAAATTTTATATTTAACTTAGTTACTCCCTTGGGAGGTGACACGAAGCTTTTGAACAAAATTGACCAAAGAATACTAGTACTTTACTGATGTAATTTTGTACTTTTGCAGTTTTTTCTATTTTCTCAAAAGTCGCTCTAACGATTTTGATTAAAATTCAAAAATCAATTATTTTTTAGTTGCTCTTTAAAATGTATATTCTCCTTTTGCTCTAAAAATTTTAAAGACCACTTTGCTCTTGTACTTCTTAGGAAAGATAAGAGAAATGGTTGCCATGGTAACAAAATATAAATATTTTCTCATGTTTATAAATTTTACATCTTGAATTTTAATATGTTGGCGGAAACTAAATATATCTCGACACAAAAAATCTGGCGTGACAAGCACAGAACATAACTTTTATTTACCAAAGGTTAAGAGAAAGTTGTGTGCTGTACGACGAGACACACCAGATTTTTTCAACATCGATTGGGGTTTCTTCATTATAAAGCCAAGTAGCTTACTTGGGCATTGATGAAGAAAGAGACCCTTAAAGAAAATTTGTTGAATATCTATTCTTGTTGTTATCTTTTCTGGGATATATATACGTACACATATATACGTACACATCTCAAAGACAAACACAAGCCTCGGAAACATCCGGCAATACATCGACTGGGGGAGTAGGCAGATTGAGGCCCCAAAGTCAACCTAAATTAAACACAGACACGATCACACACACACACACCCAATCTAAATCTCAGAAACAAACCCAATCTCCAAACACATCCACTAATCAAACCAACAACACATCGACTTGGGGAGGCAGACTGAGGCCCCGTAGTCAATCTAAACCGAACACAAACGCAATCACACACACTCAACCTTCCTCCTTCTCTCAGAGACCAAACCAAGCCTCTGAGGCATCCAAATTGACCTGGGGACCAGCAAGACTGCGACCCCGTAAACAAACCATCCCAACAATTCCACCCTAATTCCATACTCTTGAAAATGGCTCCAAAAGGAGAGCCGAAACTTCGAGTAAATCTCAACATCACACGCGACTCAACCCGAGAAAACTTATATATATATATATATATAAATCTATAACAACAAATCAATTTAGAAATTAAATAAAATGAGACTTCATTCAAAAACCACTAATTATGCAAATATTTTTATTATTATTTAGAAAACTAATTCTCATCTCTTTAAAAGATTTCCTTAATAAAAAAGATGTGTCATAGATTATCGTAAATTGGTTACAAAATTTATTTTGAAAGTCCCAGCAAGAAACCATATTGGGATTAGAATAAATTCATTCTTCATTAATTACTTCCAACTTAAGAAAATTTTATATCAAATTATTTTTTTTTTATGGATGTTTAAAATTCCCTTTGATATAAAACTTTCTTAAAGCAAGTATAAATTTCATTTTGTAACGGACACTTGGACATTTGGCAAATTATCAATGGATCGAAATTTTATAATTTGATAATATATATTTAATTTTTTCAATGATCCGTTTATTTAATTTTAATTTCATGATGTCGGCATAATCCAATAGTTCTTTAACACCTCGCCCAGTTTTTAATCTCCAGGTGTCAACTTGATTCATTTGAATAAGCTTGGTTGGATGTCTGAAAATCGACTCCCGGCCAGCAGATTTCTGAAACCTGAAAGCTCTTTTCAATAATTTATTCGATAATAAAACAATGTCTGGGTCAATCACCCGGGCGGCCTAGATGAAGTTGAGGTTACTGCCATTAAAACCTCCAGATTACTAATCAGCTTCTGCTCTCACAGGCACACAAATGCATTGCCACACCCTGCACTACGTCCATCATTCACAAACTTGAAGCATGTGTCATTGACAAGTGGGAAACGATCGACGCAGCATCTCACAAGGAAGGTCAACAACACAATGGATTTATCGCTAAATCACATTTCATTCATTTAGTTCATTTATAAATCATCCAAATGAATTTATTCTGAAAAGTCAACTTCATTCAATAATACGAGTGTAATTAAAATAAATTATTCATTCTGAATTATTATATTATTATAATGGTAGGTCAAATTAAGAACACCTTAAAGATTAATTGGTAAATTAATAGAGGGGCCAGAGGCAGCCAAAGACAATACTTGGAATGCTATTTCAATCCTCAGAAAATCTTTCTGGTCTGTATTAAGAACCATCATCACTCCATTAATTGAATTTATCTTTACTTTAGTTAGTCATTTGAGCAATTATAAGTATATATATATATATATACTTTTTATTATTAGTTGTATGGATATTGTTATTATACAACATATATATAAGCTACTTCTCATATTTGTATTTAGGCCTACTGATTGTTCAAAAGATTAACTCAATTAATGATTCTTAATAAAGAGGAATGAAACGTTTTCAGAGTAGTTTTTGCCCATTTTTATTTACCCATTTAATTTATAAAATATCAGAGTTACTCAGGTCTATTCTAGTTACTCAGATCTATTCTCTAAAAACAGACGTTAAAATTTAACATCATAAAACAATGAAGTCAGTGACTGTTTTTCTACAGACAAGAAAAGGAGCAGGTGCAGCCAAAAATAAAAGCCTCCGATTTAATACAATTCAACGAGACGTTTCGGGTGGATTTCATCTTCTCACTTAATAAGTATGATGCCAACTCGCCAGGACATATGGTACAATTTTGAAGGACTGAAGATTTGTTTACCCATCTTCAGTCCTTCAAATTTGTTAAAGTCCGGGAGTTGCTCAATAGGGCAACACATGTATCCTATGACCTGGCGAGTTGGCCCATCATACTTATTAAGTGAGAAGAAGAAATTCACCCGAAACGTCTCGTAAATCTGAGGCATTTATTTTTGGCTGCACCTGCATCTTCTCCTGTCTTTAACATTATAAATTGAGTGTTAAAAAGTAAATTAATAACACCAATGTTAAAAAAATGCTACTCTCTAAACCAGGTTTTAAAAGCGAAGTTAACATTTTACTTTTTAGCACCAGGTGTTAACGATCCATATGAAGATAGCTAGGTTTTCTGCTTGTTCGTGTGTGAGTGTGAATGAGAAAAAAGTGTGTGTTATTAAAAAAACCTTTTGTTTAAAGAAGCCATTTTTATGCATTAAATACGGCGTTAAAATAATAAAGGCACCCCCTAGACATGACATTAATTTTTAACACTATTGACTAAATAGGAAATGACAATATTTCAGAAGAAAAGATGAGATTAAGCGGGGTGAGGAGCTATGAAAACTGTTTTAATTTTTAAAATTATGGAATTAAATGGCCAAATAATAAATTATATAAGGTAAAATTTATTCACCTTTTGGAACTCCTTTCTCTCATTTGAATTGTATTGTAAATAGATTTTTAATTTCATATTAACATTATTGCATTATTGGAAGGTAAAAGAATTGTTATAAAGAGGAATCATATTAGAATTTTATTAATCTTTCAATCTTGCTTCCTCTTAATCAAACTTGATATCGAATATTTTAATTACAATTAACTATATAAGGTTGCAACTTTCTTTGAGAGGCTTTTAAATCGATATTACACTTTTGCATTTCTCATATCGACTTAATAATAAGAAAGTTCTAATGGCTTGGATATCCTGCGATCTCAATTTGGTCGAGTGAAAAAAAAAAAATCCGAATCATCAGTTGGCGAGCGGCTCATGAATGATCTAGCGTTTTTTTTTCCTGCATGTCTGCAATTGTACGGAGCAAACAAGATTGGAGCAGCCTTTCCATTTGTCTTTTGACAACCACCTGCGGCTCAAAATGGTCCATTCGAGTACCCCCACCCCCTTCACAAAGGACAAAAAACTTTCCAACGACAGATCATGAAAATAATCATCAAGACCTACATTCACAAGATTTTACTCGCTAATAAATTGCAATTACATCATTCTATGAACTCGAACCACTCTTTTTTTTTTCTTTATTATTATGTCTGAAATGCACCACAATAGCTTAGCTTATTAGAACTAACTTAATCGGTGAACGGTTCTATTTAGAAAATATATATACTTTTTCTTCAGATTTTAAAAAGCCTTAACTGTGTTTTTCATTCACTATTGTAGATGGCATATTTCATTCATAGCAATTGAACAAGTTCTTTTTATGAGAAGTAAAAGACTTTTACTGTTATTTCGTACATTTAATTTCTTAATTAATATTTTTTTTTTTTATTTCCTAATGTAATATTAAAATTATGAGTTTATAGCATTTAAAACAATCTAAAGAAAAAAAATTATTATTATTATTATTATTATTAATAAAATAGAAACTAGGTATTTAAAGACCTAGTTGTCTTAAAAAAAAACTTTTATTATAAAGTCATATTTTATTTGTCGTTTTAATTCTATGTGCAGGAATAATAAAAAACATTTTTATACTTCCTTAATCAAAACGACTTGATATTTTTTCGGGTTAATCTGGGGCAAAACAAAAATCTATTCAATAAAAGAAGGAGGTTGCTGCAGATATGCAAGTATCTATGGGCCATTCTACAAAAATTGGTTAACTTCGCGTAAATGCAAATAATTCAGTGACTACCAAACATTGACTATTTTTAAACATCAGTTAATAGAAAAAGTAATTTTTGGGTACACATGATAAACATTGAAATTTAAAAAAATTTAATGAAAATATTCGTCTAAAATATCAGTCCCCTGGCATGTACCAACTCAAAAAGTGAACATATAAATGCAAATTTATTTTAAACTAGAAGATTCATATCATTATTATCCATATCGATATAATCTAAGATACTTTATAACGCGTTGTTAATTCATAAATTTTGATTTTAAATAAATTTACATTATTTTTTTTATTTCAAATTCGCGTCGGGCGTCGAAAGTCGATTCGAGCGTCAGTCCCCTGGCTTATGTTAAATTCCAAAAATAACTGATATTATACACTGTTGATATAATAATTATCTGTTTTATATACGTTTAGGATGTAAAGATGGCATTGGTGCCCAAATACCAGGCGTTAGGCATCTTTTATTTACTTTTATTGTTATTTTTGTGTCGAAAATGAGCATGTAAACACTCAATTTGTCAGTCTCCTGGTAAGTAATATTTTGGCAATTTATAAATAATTACCTGAACTATATACTCGATTTGCTGTCTTTTCATAGTTATATTTAATATATAAAAGAAAAAAAAGTATTCCATATCATTTTTGTGTTAAAAAACGTCAGTCCCCTGGGTGATTTTCATCCAGGGGACAGACGTAAAGCTAAGAAGAAGCCACCACTATCTTGGCCCAAATACAAATAAATCTTCCTATATTCAGGAAATTTAAATGAAAAATTGTACAATCCCACAAGCTAAGAGGTTGATGGGAAACCATATTATACAATATATTTATATAAAAAAATCTGAGTGTTACTATATGGATACAATAAAATATATCAAAATCATTATCTACATATGAAATCAAAATTACAAATTTTGCATTTCAAATTCGACCCCAAAGTTAACCCATTTTTGTAGAATGATCCATATATATCTTTAGTAAGTGTGAAATAGAATGAAAAAAGTTGAGTTTTTAAGTTTTACCCTTTATCAAATAAGAAATTATTATGAAAAGCTTTTTTGAAAACAATTTTATGAGATTTATTTTTGCAGTTTGAGAAATTGGTTTCGCAGAGGAAAGCAAAACTCCTTGATGAGATATTAAAACTTTCTTTTCTTTATACATAGAGAGAAAGTAAAGAAATTTAATTAATAAAATGATGAAATTCAAATTTATTTGTCCCAATTAATATATATAAATGAATTTATTTTATAAACTTATTCAATTCCAAAACTTAAGAAAAGTAAAACAAATGACCCGAATTTCATGAATGTCTCATTTAAAATTCCAGGTTGGACGTCCACGTAGCATTCGCTTCAAAATCTAATATCTAATGCACTTAAAAATGTAATCACGTAGTCAAGGTAAGAGGATTTTGGATTAGATGAATTAAGTTAACTCGATTAATCAAAGGTTTAGATTAGATATAAAACGTATCTAACTTCTATTACTTGGTCTATTCTCATTCCAACGGTGGCAGCAGCAGCCCACCTCTTCTGTCCAGAATGGAGAACTGATGTTTGGTTGCGACATACGGCCTTTTGAAGTTCTCAAACCGATCTATCAGCCAGGTGTAGATAATCCCAACATTTTCAACGTTGTTGGAAGACAAATTCCTACCTAAAAATAATTTTGACAATAATATTCTCAATTTATTTATTAAATTAACTAATTAGAGGAGTAATTCTTGAGATTTTAATATCTCATAATAAAATTAGTCAGATAAAATTTTTTTGCAAATCTTTATTTTTTGAAAATTTCGATATATAAGCTTATATATATTTTGAATGAGATATTATAATCAAAAAGCCTCGATCCGTCAGAGTAAAATTAGAATTTAACTAATTAAATGAGAGATTTATGTTGATGATGGGCCAAACGTTTTCCTGACCTCCCGAATTCCGGATCTCCAGCCTTTCCGGAGACATCGATGAGCTTTTTCGAGGGTCCGATTGCCTAGTGCAAAGGGAGCACGCCAATGTTCCGGATAGGCAAGAGTTTCGGGGTTCGATATCCAGGGGTAAGGGAACATTTTGGCAATCTTCAACATAAATGTCATATTTAATTAGTAAAATTCTTAATTATCATTACTCCCCCCCTATTTTATTAAATAATACAAACAAAAAATTTTATTATAAAAAATATAAATATGTAAAAATATTTTTTTTATTCTTATTTATTATCATACCTGTATATCATCATACTATAATATAAAGCGCTAGAGAAAGTTTTGTCCTGTGCTTGTCACACCAGATTTTTTTGTGTCGGAATATATTTGATTTCCGCCGATAGATTAGAATTTAAGATATAATTTTTTTTTTTTTTTTTTCCTCTAACACGAACATTCAGAGTCTTTTCGGCAACTTAGGTCATATAAGACTTTGACGATAACCGTTATATTAATAATAATAATATATATATATATATATATATATATATATATATTTGGGATCCAGGCATTCTTATTTAAGCCATTTGGTTTCTAAATGGCTTAAATAAAATCATCAGACTGCCTGGAGTCCGAATCCGCGACCCTTGGTATACAAGGCCAGCACGCTAACTCCCTACACCAAGTTCGCGGGCGATTTGAAATTTATAAACATGGGAAAATATTTATATTTTGTTAACATGGCAACCATTTCTCCTATCTTCTCTATGAAGTATAAGAGTAAAGTGGTCTTCAGAATATTTCAATCACAAAATAAGAATATACATTTTAAAGAGCATCTAAAAATTAATTAATTTATGAATATTGAATCAAAATTGTTGGAGCAAATTTTGAGAAAAATCGAAAAAAAAAACTGAAAAAGTACATCAGTAAAGTACTTTTTGGCCTATTTTGTTCAAAAGCTTCGTGTTACGAATAGAATCTCCATTATCCTGGTGAATAAAATTTTTAATAAATAAATAAAGAAAATTTCTTAATTAAAACTTTTTTTTTAATAATAAATTTATAAAGGTGAGGAGGGGCAGAGTGAGTTTAGGTCCCTCAAGTCTCCTAGTTCCCTCCTCCCATATATATGAAGGCTACCTGCCGCTCTCCCGCAGAGCGACCAACCTGTAAGAGTTCAGACAAGGTTCAGATACATCCAGGTTGTTTTCGACAAGGTCGTTTCTTTCTTCGGCCCTCCGCCCCCACCGACAAACCCATGTTCAGACGACAAGGTTGCTTGTCGTTTGCGAATTAAAATCAAAGCGATGCTGTTAGCCTATCGAATTTGGAGTGAATATCTAATCTACAAAGATAAATCATCTTTGGCTTTTTACTTGCAACAGACACAAGATAGATTTATATTAAAATATAATCCTTCTTTATATAGAGAACAAGCTTTTCCTCTACTCAATTTAAATTTAAAGAGTTAACAAATGAAGTAAAAAAAAATAACAAAGAATAACTAGTGATGATCTGCCTATAACATGACTTTATCATAAATTATATATGAAATAATAAATGATAATTTTTTTTTCTTGGTCACACAGAAATTCTCCGCATGTATTTCTCTTGCAACGATAGCTTGTAAACATGCTTTGAATCATGTTTAAAAATTAGAAATATTTTGATTGTAGTAGTGATATAATGTAATTTATAATTTTATCTGGATAATTAAAATTCTTATTTTTTTTAAAGTAATGCACTTAAAATAAATATAGCAAAAAATTAAAAGAATTAAGTTTTAAACATTTTAAAGGAGCTAAATAGCTTTCAATGCTGATAAGTGGAATAAGATGAATATTGGTCTTTGTGCAGAGTTTGCAAACCTTTTGAAGTTTACGGCACTATTGGGAATAACATTAAACACTAGGGGCATCCTTCCTGAATTAAAAAAAAAAAAATTATGTTTAATATGTAAATTTATTGAAATAATATAAAATAAGAAATGTATACCACAGTGGTTCCCAATCGGCGTGCCCCGACACCCAAATGTGCAGTCTGATTAGCTAAAGGGTGCCACGAGATATTGAGATAAACAAAAAAAAAAAATTACCCTATACTTAAGCTATCAAAAATATTGAAATATGTCCGTAGTAAAGTCTTTAAATAAAAAGAGTTTTTTGCGTGAAAATTGATTTTTTTATTTCGCCCGATCCAGGTATTTTCTCTCTAGCATAAGCAACATATGTTTCCACCTACAAGCTTAATATTGAATCATTTCAATGTAAAGATTTGATTTTACAGTTGAATCTGCCTAGGGATAACATAAAGATACAAACTCGAAATTGTAGATGTTAAGTAAATATTACTTGTGTTGATTCCCACGAAGGGATGTCTCTATATAGACTGTTGAAAAATATTTTAATAGTATTCTTGTGAATGATTCAACATTGAACGGACAATAGAGATAAGTGTTTCTCGCCCTTACAACAGGATAACAAAAAGACATTAGCAATTTATTTGCATGTAACTGAGGAAAGACATGGGTGGGGGCGGAGATTGTTAAGAAACAGAATCACTTTGCATAGAATGCCTACATCACTTTGATAACATTACAAGTATTAAAATTGTATTATTCCTTTGATTTATTTAAGCTTATTAATTCACAAAATACTTTTTTTCAAGAGTATCGATTGTGGTAATTACGAATTAGAGAGACTAGTCAATATATTGTTGAGAGAAGAAGATTGCACGATATAAATAAAGCCTTTTGTACTTTATCTTACCTATATGTATATGTTAATATATATATTTATGGTGAGAAAGTAGTGGATTCATGTCAAAAATTCGATGTCGAGATTTTGATAGATATACACGTTTTGAGGTCCCCTGAATCCAAAAAAGTGGAAGAGAAAGTTGTATGCTGTGCGACGATCACACCAGATTTTTTTGTATATAATATATATATAAAAAATAGAAATAAATATAAAAATAGGCTCTATGATTTAATCAATTTTAATGGTGTGTGCGTGTTTATGATATAATAATCCAGAAGGAATACCATGGAGTGTGGGCGTGGTATTTGCCAAAGGTGGATAACTTGACTAGTCTTGATTATAATAAACTACTTGACTAAGTTTTATCACAAACAAATCGCAACTCGTCTATAATCCAAGTCTATGTTTATTATAATTACAGTGAATTACAGCATTTCGATGGCAGTAGCTGCTAAGGCGTTTAACGATCTCAAATGATTGATTCGTTATGTTCTTTATTTGTAGAGCATTGTTTTCCTTTAATTATAGTTTTTTAAAGATCTATTTTAAATTAAAGAAAATTCAGAAGTCTTGGTTAGAATTATAATACTTAACAAGAAAATGTTTAGATCTACTATTTTAATTTAATAGTCGAGTTGTAATTAATTTAATAATTTTAAAAAAATGTTAATTACATATGTATCTTAAATTGTCTTCACAAATCATGAGGTTAATTTAGAATCAAGTTTCTTAAAAAGGAATAAGAATTTTTATTTATAATTATTATGGCTGAAATAAAAATTTCAATAAATAAAGAATGATTAGTCAGTGATTATTTTTTCTAGTTTTATTTTTCCTCTAGTGTAAGTATAATATGAAAATCAGTGAGATGTTGGTTTAGTGGTATCCTAAAATTTTTAGAGAAATCTCCATCCTTACCTTTCACCAAAGATTTTAGGCAAAGGAAAGAGAAGACAATGAGAAAGCATTTTGATTTATTATATTTTTTAGTTCCGGATTAAAATTTAGTAAATAAAGAACTTGTGTATGATTAAAATAATAATATTAATATTTTTTTCTTTCCAAATGAGGGGAGGGGGCTCTCTGGGCCTGCTAGAGAATTATTTTGTTATGGAATTAGACATAGACAAAACTTTTAGAGAGATCCACTTTTTAGACTTAAAACGTGTATTTCCATTTAAATTCTCACAATGAATTTTTTTGATTTTGCAATACTTTCTCAATATACCACTGTGCCCAAAAAGTAAGGCGACTTGTGGTATGAAATGAAAAATCTATATTTAATCTAAATCAATTTCATCCCTTCAAAGTAACCTACATAACTTTCTCGTACCTTTGGTAAGAGAAAGTTGTGGCTACCAGTCACACAAGTTTTTTCATTTTATAACAAAATACACCTTACTTTTTGGGGACAATGGTACATATGTGTCTAAATGTATTTTAAAAAATCTGGTGGGGTTTTGGCGCGCAGCACACAACTTTCTCTTACCTTCGGTAATCGAAAGTTGTGTTCTGTGCTGTCACACCAGATTTTTTGTGTCGACATGTGTTTAGTTTCCGACAGTACGGAACATTTGAATTCAGATGCAAATTTTTTTTTTTTTTTTTTTTTAAACACACTTTTTTCTCATTTACACCTCCCATTCACACACACATTCACACAGTCTTTTCGGCAACTCAGGCCATATAAGACTTTTTACGATATCCGTTATTGATAAATATACATATATGGGGGACCTCTACGCCAAGCCCCGAGGGCCATGTAAAATTTATAAGTATGAGAAAATATTTATATTTTGTTACCATTTCTCCTATCTTCCCTATGAAATACAAGAGTAAAGTGGTCTCCAGAAGATTTCAATCACAAAATGAGAATACATTTTAAAGAGCATCTAAAAAATAATTGATTTTTGAATTTTAAAAAAAATCGTTGGAGCAAATTTTGAGAAAATCGAAAAAAACTGAAAAAGTACATCAGTAAAGTAGACTACTAGTAATCTTTGGCCGATTTTGATTAAAAGCTTATTTTTCCCGTCCCGAGGGGTGTCTAACTTAAATATAAAATTTCAACCTCGTAGCTCAATTCCTTCTTGCTTAAAATTGAACACGCACAGACAGACAGACCATGTCGCGAAAAAAACTTTTTTGGACTCAGGGGACCTCAAAACGTGTATATCCATCAAAATCTCGACATCGAATTTTTTACATGAATCCAATACTTTCTATATATATATATATATATTACATATATACATAGGTAAGAGAAAGTAATTTAAAAAAAAAATCTGGTGTGACTGGCGCACTGTGCTTGTCACACCAGATTTTTTGTGTCGACATGTGTTTAGTTTCCGACAGTACGGTTCATTCGATTTTCAAGTTGTAAAATTTATAAGTATGGCAAAATATTTATATTTTGCAGGGCTGATATTTTGTTACCATGGCAACCATTTCTCCTATCTTTTCTATGGAGTACAAGAGTAAAGTGGTCTTCAGAAGATTTCAATCACAAAATGAGAATATACATTTTAAAGAGCATCTGAAAAATAATTAATTTTTGAATTTAAAAAAAAATCGTTGGAGCAAATTTAGAGAAAATCGAAAAAAACTGAAAAAGTGCATCAGTAATGTTCTAGTACACTTTGGTCGATTTTGTTCAAAAGCTTCGTGTCACGTCCCATGGGGGTGCCTAACTTAAATATACAATTTCAACCTCTTAGCTCTTTTCGTTCTTGAGATATTTTGTTCACAGACAGACACACAGACACACACACAGACAGACCATGTCGCGAAAACCACTTTTTTAGATTCAGGGGACCTCAAAACGTGTATATCCATCAAAATCTTGACATCGAATTTTTTACATGAAACCAATACTTTCTCTCTCTATATATTTATTAATTGCATAATTGAGTTAATTTCTCAAAACGTCCATCTAGATCGCGCCTCAGTAACGGAGAAATCTGAACGCTTGATTTGAGCGGCGTTTCTCTAGTAGACTGAAATCAGCGATCTATCATAATTTAAATAAGCGAGTGCGTACTCTGGTCCAACAGTAGGGCATGTTGAGCGTAAATCGACAAGATCCGTGGTGCAACTCCCGGCGGTACCTACATTTTTCGCTTATTTAAATTAATAAATACTTGGTTATATGTTTTTCATAATTATCTCTCTATATATATTAACATATATATAGAGGTAAGAGAAAGTAAAAAAAAACAGAAATGACCCTCTCTTACGGATTACTGTTGCTAAATTCTTTTAGAGCTCCATCAAATATATAACTAATGAAATAATTCCAAAATATAGGACCCATATATGAAATATATTAATTAACATTAATTAACATTAATTTTACTCACAGAATACTCATTTCATAGGATAAGTTCTGTTTACATCAGCAGAGGTCTTGAATGTTTCCAGGAGTGGTGTCCAACCAAACTCGCTTTAAACGGTTTTTTTCTAATTTCTCTTGTGCTACCTAATTAGCAGAGATGATTTCGGTTTTGTTATCTAAAAAAGGCGTATGCAGATTCTTCTTTTTATTCTTTAACTATTGTTCTTCCTGCTCCTGAAGGGTTTCAATGAAGATGACTTGTGTCTGTTGGCGCACCCTTTGGACCACACATCATCATCTGCTTATGACTGCCGTATAATAATAATTCGATAATAATTACTCTATCTTTGGCTCGCATCGCTGAGTACAATGGAACCTAAAAACAAATTGATTTTTATCAATAGAACTCCTTTTATTTCTGTTGCTTGGAATGATTTGCATTGCATTTTTTTTTTTTTTTTTTTTTTGCTTTAGTCTCCGTTTGGATCATTAATTAAAGGGTGACATGTTAAATAGTAGCCATTGGTTAGGCCAAGCAACCAAAAACCTCCCACTTGTTTGTCTCTTTTTGTTGTAGGTCTTCACCTATAATTATTTAATTCCTTATTAATTGTTTTATTTATGACAAATTAACATATATGTATAAAAATTTAAAACTTGAGGAAAATAAGATTATATCAATAAATTATATTAAGGGTAAAGCAAATACCCTTTTATCCGGCCTCGGATTAACCAGCCTATCCAATTTGTATTAAAAATTACATATATTTATCATATATTATTTTTCAGTTTTTTTATTATTAGCTATATATAAATTACTTTTTTTGTATTTTAATTGAATTAACTGTATGGTGCATCATTATACAATATGTTCGTTCAGAAGGTGAAGAGGGAGGAGGAAGGAGTTACCGAGTTTGTTTACTCCCAGTCTATTTTTCTACTATATAAGTTTGAGATTTCTACATATTTACACAATAAAATGAGTTGTAATTTATTTGTTGTTTATTCATCACACCTGATTAAATATGTAGGTTCTTTTTGAATGAAAATCAATTTTTCACCGAAATCTCGGATTAACCGGCCAAGGTGTCGGTCCTGACCAGGCCGGTTAATAGGGGTACTACTGAACTTGAAAAGAAAGAAATGGTTACTTGTAAAGTTTTTGCCGTCTTCTGGAATTTGAATAAATATTAATCTGTAATTATTAATTTCAGGAGGAGTGGCTGAATATATATTGAGTGGTGAGGATATCCAGGCAGCCAAAAACAATAAAGAAAACTATATTTATCTTTATTTCATATGTTTGTCGACGTTTCGGCCGATATTCCTGCGTCGACAAACATATGAAATAAAGATAAATATAGTTTTCTTTATTGTTTTTGGCTGCCTGGATATCCTCACCACTCAATTAATCTGTAAATCAGTTAAAAAATTGTTTATCACTCTTAACTTATATTTATTCAATGGTCTTAAACGTTTTTAAATTATAGTTACCAAATCAAATTTTCACCGAAACCTCAGATTAACCGGCCAAAGTGTCGGTCCCGACCAGACAGGGCCGGATCTAGGGGGGGGGGGGCAGTGGGTGCGTCTGCCCCGGGCGGCAGATATCAGGGGGCGGCAAATTAAATTTTGCCCCCCCCCTAAAAAATTTCGTAGTTCCGGCCCTGCGACCAGGCTGGTTAAGAAGGATTCTACTGTACTTGAAAAGAAATGGTTATTTGTTATATTTATTCAATTTATTCTTAGCCATTTTTAAATTATAGTTACCCTACTTATAATTCTAATTAGGCTACATATGATAAAAATGACTGTGGCTCTTTTTTTTTAAATAATTCTTAATCTAGTTTCATTACCATAAACTGGTTTTGTTATTAAATTTTCTTTAATTCCTTCTCCCAATTATTTTAATTAATTTATGTACTGTATTGTAAGTATTAAATTGATTGGTAAAATCATAAAGGCACTTAAAATTTATCGCATGATTATGACATGAGACAAATAAAGATTGGTGGTAAGTATTTAATTATTAGAGAGCAAAAAAGAAAAGAAAAGGACCCTCTGGCAGTAATATTCCAACTTGACAAGGTGCAAAAGAAATTGATCTTCCAAAGCCGTTACAATATAAATTATATTCCAACTAATTTATCGAAGCTCTCTATCAGGGACCAATCAGTGTTACCAGGTATCATTATTATGAAATAAATAGAATTTAAGTCAATAATTACGATTATTTTTTGTATTGTTTGTTCATTAGAATTGATTATGAGTAGAATACAAACTTGATTAGATTATCCCTGTTTGAGAACTATTCCATCTAACAATTAAATAAATGGCTGAAGAATCGAATGAAAACTGGAAGTATATTCACAAAAGTTGTTAATACGAGGAGATGTGAAAAAATAACAGGAATTATATTTTTATTCAAATATTCATTACAGACCTTCAAAGTAATCTCCCACGTACAAAATACATCGATTCCATCGTTCAGTCCATTGTTCAAAACACTCCCTGAAGCCCCATTTTGATAGTCTGTTAAGTACACCCGAAATTTTGTTGTTTAGTTTTCGATCACTCTGAACATGACGACCCCGAAGCTCTTTTTTCACTCCAGGAAATAGGTGGAAGTCACATGGCTCTTGGTCCGGTGAATAAGATGGATGTGGCATCAACTCAATGCCTAATTCAGTGATAGTTTCTTGAGTCCTGATGGCGCTAAGTGCCGGTGTATTATCCTGGTGAAGGATCCCATTTTAGCAAGATGTGGTCTTTTTGTGCAATTTTCCTTATTAATGACCCCTTCACTACTTCACAATAGTAATTCGCAATAACAGTATGTTACCAGGTGATCGAAAGCTAAACAACAAAATTTCGGGTGTACTCAACAGACTATGCAAAATGGGCTTCAGGGATTTTCAAAAGTGGACTGAACGCTGGAATCGTTGTATTTTGTCCGGGGGAAAATATTTGGAAGGTCTAATGGAATAATGGAATTTGAATAAAAGTAAGGATAATTTTCTAGTAAAAAAATTATTCCTGTTATTTTTTTGTCACTTCCTCGTATTTGTTAGTCAATCAAATGAAAAGAGAAATATAAAATAAGACTTATTAGACTAAGCAAAATGAACAGGGGAAATTAAAGGCTTGAAAGTATATAATAAATAAAAGTCAGTTACCTTTAGAATAAATAAAGACGATTTATAGATCCATATAAATTAGTGGAGTTTTATAAAATTTTCTTAACAAATGAGCTCATTCTCTGGTGGATTAAAATGACGCCCCTTTTTGATAACCTCACCATTCAAGATTTATCTAAAATCAATTTGATAGAAAAAATTTAGACTATAATTTATTTATCATTGGAAAATGGCTGTGATCTTTCGAATTTCAAAGTAATAAAACAGAGTACTAATAGATAAATAAAAATCAAAAACGAGAACATCAAAGCAAGGAGCAGACTGGCAGCCAAATTTTTTTGTTCAAATATTTTATTGGGCCGACGTTAGTTAAAATATTTTATACTTATCAATTGCTTTATGTAAATCTGTAAATGAACAATCAATATATATATATATGTATTAGCCCTGAAGATGGCCTCTATCGAGACCGAAAAGTCGGTCCAATAAAATATTTAAAGAAAGAAAATTTGGCTGCCACTCTCTGCTCCGGCAACCCTTCCTTGATACAACTCAACAGCAACAACTACAATACAAAAACAAGAAGGTTAATTTAATAAAATAATGATGTCGATATGAGTTAAATGTCAAAAGAGCAAAAATCTTTTTAATCAAACTGATATTTATTAGATTTTACTTTTTATTTATCATTTTTTCTTACACTTAATTCAAATTCTTTTTAAAAATATAAAATGAAAAACTAACCAGATTTCTAGAAGAACATATATCATAAATATAGTATTGCAGATCTGAGGATGCCATTTTCTTCTTATTATTAGGCGGTTGGTGATCCACATGGCAATCATTGTCTTCGACACATTTCCTCGGAAAACATTAATCGAACCATCTTCTCAGGTCTTTTGGACATGAATTTTGGGTTCCACCAACAGATTCTTTTCCTTGGATTTTACCCTGGATGCCATTTTAAAGTGAGTTAAATAGTTTGGCTTGATCGGATGGTGATTACGCGGGCGCGCGCACCAGCGGCATTGACGTCATAGCAGACCACCGCTCCTCTAGATTCGTTCTCCAACTCCAGCCAGCGCAATTGGTTAAAATTGTGGCCTTCATGCCAACATAAATAAAAAAAGTTATTTAAAAAATATGTCAAAATTCCCTAAAAATAGGGTTTCCAAAATTTATATTCCACAAATCCTTTCTCTCGTTATAATGACAGATAAATGAAATTATAAGTTAGCATTAAAAACCCCCCCCCCCCCCCCCCCCCCCCCCCCCCCCCCATTCTCTTATATATATAAAAATAAAATATAAAAGGAAATTGATATGATTTAAAAAAAAAACTGCAGGAGGTGGATTTGAACTGAAGTTTGTTTACGTGAGAATGGAAAAAAATGTAGATAGCATGTGGACACTTTAACCACCTGAGCCAAACTTTATATATTTGATTTAGGGAAATATAAGCCATATAAGAAACATGAAATAAAAGAAGTATTAAAAAAATTTTAATATTCCACATATGATATATCATTTTTCATTACTTTTTATGGGGATTAATAATTTATAATCAAAATATCAAAGGAATGGATAGTTTTCAAATAATTCAATGGGCAAACGTCAGGTTGTTTATGCCTTAATGTAATTAAACCAAAAACTCTATCTAACATATGATACATGTCATTAATTCTTGAATTCCCCCTGATTCCAGAGAAGTAAAGCCCTTTTAATTATATGATCTAATTTGGGAGTTATTGGCGATCAAAGTTAAGCTTACTTTCGACCTTAATGACATGACAAACACTCAATTCTATATTACCGAAAAAGCTTATTTAGCATTGTCTGATCAAAACCAAACTTTTACCAGAGATTTATAATTAAAAAATGAGTTTTTTTCTAAAGTTTCATTGAGATTGGTAAAGAAATAAATAAAATATTGACTATTTTGTAAATTGACTTTTAGAATTCGGAATCCCGGATGGGTAAAGAGAGCGATCTATGAACCGTGTCTAGGCTTGATCTGAGATCCCAAATTCTAAAACTCAATTTACAAAATAGTCAATATTTTATTTATTTCTTTACCAATCTCAATGAAACTTTAGAAAAAACTCATTTTTTAATTATAAATCTCTGGTAAAAATTTGGTTTTAATCAGACAATGCTAAATAAGCTTTTTCGATAATATAGAATTGAGTGTTGATGTCATTAAGGGCGAAAATAAGCTTAACTTTGATCGCCAATAACTCCCAAATTAGATCATATAATTAAAAGGGCTTTAGTTCTCTAGAATCAGGGAGAATTCAAGAATTAATAACATGTATCATATGTTATATAAAGTTTTTGGTTTAATTACATTAAGGCATAAACAATCTGACGTTTGCCCATTGAATTATTTGAAAACTAGGCATGCTATTGATATTTTTATTATAAATTATTAATCCGCATTAAAAGTAAAGAAAAATGATATATCATATGTGAAATATTAAAATTTTTTTAATACTTCTTTTATTTCATGTTACTTATATGGCTTATATTTCCCTAAATCAATTATATAAAGTTTGGCTCAGGTGGTTAAATCGTCCTCAAGCAATCTATATTTTTTTCCATTCTCCCGTAACCAAACTTCGCGAGTTCAAATCCACCTCCTGCACTTTTTTTTTTATTCTTAACTGTTTTTTATACCTCATGTGAAGATTGGGGGGGGGGGGGGCTGGCGTGCGCGCCAAAAATCACCTGGCACGAAGGCGGCAACCAAATGTCATTCTTTTGTATTATTTTAGTTTTTTAGTTTCTAAACTGCATATTAATTAAAATTTTATTTAATTTTATAATTTATTATTTAAAAATGTACTCTCCATGTTACTCTCCAGTGGATAAATAAAAAATCTGGAATTATTATAATAAGCAAGGGATGAGAAGAGTATGATGAGAGTAGATGAGAGGGAAAGGGGGGCTAGGAGTGGGAATGTTTCATTCAGCGCCCAGTTCGAAAGGATAATATGGCGCCAACTGTCTTATATTTTTTATTACTATTAAAAAATATTTTTTGTCAATACACGTTTTAATCAAAATCGTAAAGCTAATTTTGGGGAAAATCCATGAATCTGAAAAAGTATATCAGTGAAATACTAATGCTTTTTGATGTGGAGACTTACAAATGAATGTATTCAATAAAATTTGAGGAAGTTTATTGTGTTTGGTTCAGATGGAGAAGAATCAAGAATAAAACAATATTTTTTTTATGTAGGATCTTTTTTTGTATATTTAAACTTATTAGCAATTTCACTTATAATAAATCTAACTGGATCATATGCTTAATAGTAAAAATAAATATCCTGATTTTATAATTAAAAACATCAATTGATAATTGTAAACCAAAACTCAGGTAAATATAAAAAATAAAATATATATATAAATACACCTAAGATTTCATTAAGAATAAATTTTAAATTTTATTTTTAAAAAATTAATTTCAAACTTGTCCTCGAGAAGGTTTCTTGTAAGATAGAACGAATTGACTTAAAAGACTTGACAATTTTTAATGAAATCTTAATTCCATTTCTCTTTCCTAACATATATATATATGAAGTTAAAAATAAGAAAAATAAAAACTTGTTTTTTCAGTTTTATAAATACACCTTCAAAACTGAGTTCTTGCTACATTTTTTCCATTAAGAATTCCAAATATTGAAACTGACAAGTGTCATCAAAATTTTCCTTCAAGCATCGCTGCTCTGAAACTTAAAAGATAAGGAGTGATAGGATTTATAGGTAAATATATTTAACTTATGTTAAAATAAAAAGAATTGAGATTATTAGATAACACAATTTATTAGCACACAGTCAGACAAACTATTTTGCGGAACTCACTTTTTAAAACATTAAATTAAATTTAAAAAAATTTCAAAATTAAATTTTATACTTTCAAAGAGATCCTTCCTACGATTACAGGATAATTATTTTCGTTCTAAATTTCCTATAACTTCTGGGTTATTAATAGTTTTTTTTTTTTTTTTAACACACTTTTTTCTCATTCACACTCACATTCACACACACACATACACAGTCTTTTCGGCATCTTAGGCCATATAAGACTATACGATTACCGTTATTATGAATATATATATATTGGGGTCTAGGCATTCTTATTTAAGCCATTGGTATACAAATGGCTTAAATAAAATCATCGAGTGCCTGGGATTCGAACCCTCGACTCTACATATATACAAGGAAGGCGCGCTACCAACTACGCCAAGCCTGAGGGTGTTATTAATAGTTGATGTTACGATTTTCTCAAAAGAAATGTTTGGGGAAGAATATTCAATTCCTTATATAAATTTGCCCCTTTTGCACTTGAAATATTAAATAAACTCATAGAGAACCTTCTAAAGATTAAATTAAAGGAAAAGTGATCATCGGTTGGCCCGAGGCAGATATGACTGAGAAATTGCCATAGGAGAAAACTAAACAAATGGAGGCGGGGGGTCCAGAAGGGTTAAATTAGGGCTGGATGGTAATGGATTTTCATTACCGACCTCGATAATGAAAAAAAAAACCGGTTTTTCTCGAAAGTCGGTAAAAACCGGTTTTTCTCGAAAGTCGGTAAAATTTTTTTACCGCCCGCGGAACCAAAGAACCAAAATTTTTTTTGCCGCCCGCGGAATAGAAATTTGCCGCCGCGGAACATTTTTTTTTTCGCGGAACCAAAATTTTTTTAGAGACGCCAATTTTTTGCCGCCCGCGGAACCGGAATTTGCCGCCGCGGAACCAAAGTTTGCCGCCGCGGAACATTTTTTTTTCGCGGAACCAAAATTTTTTCCCGTCCGAAAAAATCGGTTTTTACCGACTTTCGAGAAAAACCGGTTTTTACCGAATTAGAGGTTCGTTACCGCGTTTTCGGTAAAATTTTTTACCGGTTTTTACCGGTAAACCGGTTTACCGTCCAGTCCTAGGTTAAATCTCCAGGGTAGATGCGAATTTCGCCGAATGGCGGCGGCCGTCAAGTAAAATACATAATACATTTCAGACAACTCTTGTCATTTTGCAGAGAGGAAATTAAAAGATAGATGATTTTCTGACCTGGAGGCTGGTTTTTATTTATTTATTTTTTATTAATTCTAGTGGTGCTCTGCGGCTGTTGGTCATGATGAATGACACCACCTGGGTGTAGATCTGATTGGCTCTATTGAAAATTATCCGCCCTAATCTGGGCCATCGCTCTTGGCAATTTGCTCCAATTTATTATTTGTGTTGTAATTAACTGCTATCTTTAGATTGGGACCGACTGCCTATACCCGGATCAGGGTCGAAGCTAGGAAATCTTTTTGGGAGATTTCGGATGATCCGAGAGCTTAGCCCCCTCCCCCTCCCAAATGAATACAGTTTAAAGAAAATAATATAATTTCTAATAAATGCAGTAATTAAAATTTTAATACTCATGTTTCTCTCCAGTATATATATTTCTATTTTATAATTTTTCTGAATTTTGGTATGAGGTGCATAGTCAATGGGGGGGGGGGGGGGCGTACCCCATATTCCAAGCCCATTAATTACAGCCTGAGAGTGTGCAGTCAAACCTGGGTAAGAGAGAACAGGGTAAGCGAGAAAACTCTATAAGTGAGAATAATTCTCAGGTCCCCTACTTCGAGCTCTCAAAGACCTCTATGAGTGAGAAACAAAAACCTGCAAAGTGACAGTCGTTTTTTCCACTCTGACCTTTATAACTGAGAGCGTCTTTTGCATATACCTCTATAAGCGAGTATTTTTGTTGTCTTGTAGTTCGAAGAAATAATATTTATTTGTATTAACGTATTTGTCAGGCTTACAACAGTTGATAAATATCATTTGCAACGAACAGTTCGGCTTTTACAACAACTTATAATGTCTAAACGAAAAATCAACGTGTTGTCGTTAAGTGACAAACTTAAAATTATAAATGTGTTTGAATCAGAAAAATCAAGGTGTGAAATACGAAGTGAATTTGGAAACACAAAAAAAGTTAACAGATTTTTTTAAGTGAATTTCGCATATTATTTGCTTTCTTTGTAAATGCTCTCTAATAATTACTTTGTATATCACACTCTAATAAATTATTCTTTATCATGCTCACGACTAAATATTTTGAATATTATTGTTAAACCTCTGTAAGTGAAACAAACCTTACCTGTATCTCTATAAGCTAGAAACTCGCATTAGTGAGAAATCTCTATAAACAAAAAAATAATCATGGTCCCTTGAACTCTCTCTTAACCAGGTTTGACTGTATATGCTCTACCACAAATTGAGTCGCATTTTATAATAAATTTTTTTTTTTTTTATAACAATGAACTAATTTCTCTAAATTTTCTTCTTTTAGCTCAGTGGTAGAGTTTCTGCCTCTCGCGCTAGAGGTCAAAGGCTCGGATTTCATCTCATGCCTCAAAAATTTATTTCAATTTAATTTGCTTCGGTAATTGAAATTAGTGTTCTGGGCTTGTAACGCCAGATTTTTAATTTTTTTTATTAATTTAATTAATTTCTAAAGAACTCTGCCATATTTCTATTATCGAGAGATAAACAATTTCATTGACAGCGACTTTTTTGCCAAAACAGCCGACTATTTGGCAAAAAAAAAAATATATATATATATATATATATATATATATATATAGACTTTTAAGGCGACTTTTTTCCGAAAATAAGACTTTTTTCCGCTCTCTACTAATGACTTTTATTTAAAAAATTTCGAAAGAGACAAAACAAGATGAAGATGGAAGTATAAATCAATCAACTACAAGAATACTTCTCATTGATGCAAAATTCGTGTCAAAAGTTTCCGATTACTCACCCCGAAATCATACAGGTGTGTTGATATAACCTAGATATGCCTGATTCGGGGTCTAGTGTTGAATCAATAAAATAAGTTTAGAGACGGCTGAATTTTATCACATCACCAGGGCATTACTTGGCCTATGATCTGTTTGCTCTTTTGAAATCACTCTGCGTGGGAACATGACCTCTCTGCCGCCCCCACGTTAATCGGCCTTTCAGCCACTGATAACGTGCGGGGAAAAATCAAAAACGCAAAAAAATCTATCAATAGACAGCCCAGACAGACTTAATTCGATGTCTTCTCGCTAAATACATATTTAAAGAGATAAGGTAAGGCATATTGTATATCGAATAGGCTTATATATTAAAATACCTTTTACTATATACAAATAGGGCTTTTAAGAATATGTATGAACATTGATAGCAAACGATGACGGCTTATAAAACACACTTTTTAAAATCTTCCTAGTTTTTTTAGATAAAAGTTGAATGAGTTTTTTTCAACTTTGTCAACCACCACCTGATAATAAAAAAAAAATCTTTAGTATTTTTATTACGATTATGTATATATAATATATATTGTATATTGCTGAAATTTGATTAATTATAATTCAACAAAACATTTTCTCTAGGTTATATGTTTTAAGGGTTTATTAAATTAAAAAATCAAAATAACATTTTAACCTTTTATTGAAATGAAAATTTAATATATTAATTCAATTTATATATATATATATATATATATATATAATGTTTCAACTAGTGCCCACGGTAACCAGCTTAAATCTAATTTATTACGATTATTCATATCCAAATTTAAGCTTAAATATGTTAAGCACTTTTTAAAAATCAAAATTCAATAAGTTTATAAAAACTATCTTTGTTTTATATTATATATTATTATTTATTTATCTTTTTTGGCCCATCTTTGACAAATGATTACATCTCTTTTTTTTACTTTTTAATTCATGACTTGCTTGTCTTAGTAGCCGAGTATTAGTTACTTCTGGTCTAATATGTTTAATTTCTTGAAGATTATAACATAATTAAAATGTTCCACTAATTAAAGATATCTAAATGAATATTGTTCTTTTTTTTTTTTTTTTTTTTTTTTTACAAAAAACATTTACACTTTTTTCTCATTCACACTCACACTCACACACACATTCACACAGTCTTTTCGGCAACTTAGGCCATTTAAGACTTTAGACGATAACCGTTGTAAGTAATATATAAATTGTAGGTTCAGGCATTTCTATTTAAGCCATAAATTGTTGTTCTTTCATATATATATATATATATATATATAATATTCCTTAAAGTCTGTCCCCTATTACCCGTTTAATTTTGGAACAAAATTTTATATTTCACAATATTTTTTGAATATGTTTCTTTGTAGGTGGGCCAAACATCCCATGAACTCTCTTAGGAACGCGAGCCGGATCGGGCGATTTTTCATCACACACGCGTGCCAGTCTGGCTCGCGAGCCCGGCTCTGCTCGTCTACAAACGAGCCAAATCCGCATGTGTGTGAGCTCTCATGAGCCGAGCCGAGCCAAGCCAGAAATAAAATACCTTATTTGAGGAACGACCCGATCCGTGAGAGCCCACACACGTCCCGGTCTGCTCCCTAGCCGAGCCGGACAGAAGGCTCAGACGGATCTGTCCCGTCTCGGCTCCCGAGTCCCCATACACATGCGGATTTGGCTCGTTTGAAGACAATCCGAGCCGAGCTCTAGCACGTGTATGGGGCGCTTAATAATGAACCATGTCCGAATTTCAATACTAAACCTCCAGAGTGCAGCAGTTCCTTAAGACAAAAAAAAATATCTAAAAATCCAAAAATAGGAATATTAAATTTAAAATGTGTTCTTAGATAAAGTATAATTTAAGTTCTTAATGATTGCTGAGATGTAAAATAAATAAAAGTTGTATAATTTAAGAGGAAATAAATATAAGGCTTTAACTTTGATTCATTTTTTCTCAAAAGAGTAAAAAGTGGACTTGATTCACTTTTGCTCTGAATCCCTCATATATCCGGAATGTATTTGTTGGGATTGGCCCCGAGGCCTCGCGCAATATGTAGCACATCGATGCTCCGGATATGCAGGAGGCCCTGGGTTCGATTCCCAGGGGGATTTTGGTCCCTCAACAAATAAACATACTCGCAAAATATATCTATGTTTAGTAAATTCGAATCGGGATATTCATTGAATATTAATATCTTATTCAATCGAAAATTTATTTGTTAAAAGTCTAAGCATCCTCGAGCCAAATATTTTAAAATCAATTCAATTAAAACTCTTTATGTATAAAATAGCTTGTCAATTTATAATCAACCAAAAATTATTTATTATTTATATCTAATAATTTTCCTTTCTTATATTTTAGCTGAATAAATATTATCTAAGATGTTTTGCTTGGCTGATTTATTTTCTGGATAAACAAGCAGAGTGTTTCGAGATAGTTTGTTCCTGAAAGAAACAACGCCACGCGTTCACAAACTTAGCTAGTCAAACAAATCCTGGAAAAGACAAGAGTAAGTTGGATATTTTTTTTCTAAGGCCTTCACTTAGGTGACTTTATAAATTTATTTAGATATATTCTAGTCTTTACAAGCATCTATTTAACAACTCTAAAGAGTAAACTTTTCTATTTCCAAATAATATTAAAAAAATATCTCTAAAAGCCCAAAGCATAGCATTTAAATCATTTTAAGAATAGATAAATATTGACTTTTTTTACACGAAAATTCAATAACTTAATGCAAAAAATCTGGTGTGAGGGTCGCTTATCTACAAGACGACTGTGATTGCAATTTAACAGTTTCGGTCTGAATATTAATTTAATTTAATTTGTTCTCGTTTTTAAAGGTCTTACAAATTCATTTAACAAATAAAAAATAAAAATAAATATCTTTCTGATGCATAGTAAAAAATATCTTCCAGCCTTATTTAAACTAGAATTAAATGAAATGTTCTTGAAAGCAAAAATTAGTGATGTGATTAATTTTTTGTTTTGCTGTGTACTGACTCACTTTTTCTGTAATCTTTCGCAGGCCTGATGATGGTCTTTTCAGACCGAAACTGTTAAATTGTAATCACAGTCATCTTGTCATTAAGAATCCTCGACATAATTTCTCGTAAATTATTTCTTCTCTGCACCTCCATCTGCAACAGAATCGAGTAAACCTCCTGCTTTTTTTACAATATCCTACTCGGGCTGTTTCTACCGACATATATTTAGTTTCCAACAGTAAGGTTCATTTGAATTTAAGATGTAAAATTTATAAACCCTCGGGCTTGGTGTAGTTGGTAGCGCACCTACCTTGTATACCAAGGGTCGAGGGTTCGGATCCCAGGCAGTCCGATGATTTTATTTAAGCTATTTGGATACCAAATGGCTTAAATAAGAATGCCTGGACCCCAATATATATATATATATATATATTCATAATAAAGGATTTCTTATAAAGTCATATATGGCCTAAGTGTGTGCAAATGTGAGTGTGAATGGGAATTTTTTTTTTTTTAACATACACTTTTTTTCTTTGGCATCCAAATGGCTTAAATAAAATCATCGGACTGCCTGGGATCCGAACCCGCGACTTTTGGTATACGAGGTTAGCACCCTAACCCTTACACCAAGTCCGTGGGCAAAAAATAAATTTTTTTTTTTTTTTTTTTTTAAACACTCACACTTTTTCCTCATTCACACTCACACTCACACACACATTCACACAGTCTTTTCGGCAACTCAGGCCATATAAGACTTTTTACGATATCCGTTATTGATAAATATACATATATGGGGTCCAGGCATTCTTATTTAAGCCATTTGGTATCCAATTGGCTTAAATAAAATCATCGGACTGCCTGGGGTCCGAACCCGCGACGTTTGGTATATGAGGTTAGCACGCTAACCTCTACGCCATGCCCCGATGGCAAAAATAAATTTATAAACATGAGAAAATATTTATATTTTATTACCATGGCAACCATTTCTCCTATCTTTTCTATGAAGTTCAAGAGTAAAGTCTTCAGAATATTTTAATGGCAAAATAAGAATATACATTTTAAAGAGCATCTAAAAAATAATTGATTTTTCTATTTTAATCAAAATCGTTGGAGTGAATTTTGAGAAAACTGAAAAAGTGCATCAGTAAAGTACTAGTACTCACTGATGCTCTTTGTTCATTCAGATTTAGTATCATGCTTTATGAATGATCGGTTTCTTTTTTGGGTCTCTATGCCAAGTACAAGGTGAAAAAGTAGAAAAGAAAATTTTTTTAATATGTGAAATTTTATATAAGAATCTAATTACCCCTCATCATTGGTTCTTATCCCTTTTCTCTATTCGATTATTAATAAACTTGAAATTTCTAAATAGAGTTATTTCGCAAAGTTCAAGAAGTCGATGAGTTTCTGGAATAGGCAATTAAACAATAGGTTTATATTACTAATTAAAGCCCTTCGGTACTAAACCATTCTTGTCCTTGTTCCCAAGGGATGAGAAACCCTATTCAAGACAAGTAGGTCGGCTGTTGTGATTACTCATTCTAACACAGCAGCCCTTTACACCTAAACAAGCCCTTCGACCTCCCGGGGGAAACAACTTTCCTGTCTAGCTTTGATTGGATCCCGAATACCCCATTCAAATATACACATCCGATCAAACTTGGAAATTAGATTAGTTGCATTCGACACCCGGGATTGAGCCCTGAACAGGTAATTCTGTCTGGGCCAGACGTGAAGGGCTGAGAAGGTTTCTCTCCGTCCTATTTGCTAGCAATAATATGCAAATAAAATCACCAGAGGTGTCACATGCATTTTATTTGTAACCAATCATCTCAAATGTATTAGTTTTAAAGTAAGTTAGGTTACATTTTATTTATTATTATTAAAGTTTTTAAATTATTGTAAGTTTTTTTTAGTTTTATATAAATTTGAAAATTCCTTTTTTATAGGAAGAAGTAAGTGAGGCCTTTTCAGTCCTGTAAAAAAAAAAAAAAAAAAAAAAAAAAAAAAGAAATTTACAAATATATCTTTTTATTTATTTTTATACCATACTATACCGGTTTTCGAAGATGTTTTGGGATTCTAGAGTGCACTTCCAGATAAGACATCCCACCCACTTAGGAAGACTGGCAATATTAGCGATTGGAACAAGTTTGTCTGGTAGAAAAATAATTAAACTACTATATACTCGGGTATATACAGTATATATATATATATTTACTTTCTCTTAACTATATATAAACATATACATATACATTTGTATAACTTAAGGGTAAAAGCTACTTTCAAGATAACATTTCAGAAAGCTAAGCATTTTGGATGTCTAAGCTCAAAGTTCCACTTTCGACCAGATCAGGGACTTGTGGCGCCCACTGTACCATACCATGAGAAATTAAATATATGTCGATACAAAAAATCTGGTGTGACAAGCATAGGTGTAACTAGGGGGTGCCCCCCCCCCAGAAAGCTTCCTGCCCCAAGAAAAATTGAGAAAATATAGGGCTTTCCAGGCCCCCCGGAGGATAGCTGGTCCCATGCCCCCCCCCCCCAGCGAGGATGGCTGGTCCCATGACCCACCCCAGCCTCTCTAGTTACGCCCATGGGAACAAGCACAGAACACAACTTTCAATTCCCGAAGGAAATAGATGTTGAGAAAAGTAGATTTACAGCTGGATAAAAGTTGTTGATGAGTTAGCAGGATGAAGAAAGAAAAGCATTTATTTCATTTATTTATTTAAGGCCCGTTAGGCTAACATTTTGGTCTCGGTCGAGACCATCTTCAGAGCTTATGGGCTGTTAATATGAGATAAATATTATAAACTCGATAACGTTGAAGTTACAATTTAAGTATATAAATGTAAATGAATATAAGCTTATACAGGTTTAAACAATAGAGTCTATTATTAGATGAGTAAGAGACGTATGGTGCGTCTTCGGAAATTGAAAGTTGTGTGCTGTGCGACCAGTCATCCAGATTTTTTTTATCTGAGCCAATAAGTGAGGCAACTTAATAGCAGTATCTTTGCAATTAAACTTGAAAACAGGTGGGAGTCCCATGTCTAGCCTAAAAATTTAGATATATTATCATAATATAATAATAATAAACTTTTCAACATCATATATTTTTTCCAAGTTATTATAATAAGATTGATATAAGATATTTTAACTTAGGAAAAAAAAATCAAATTTACATTTATATTGACATGACATCAAAAATATTCCTCTATCTTTTATATAGTGTACATCAAGATTCTTACTAACAGGAAATAAAAAAAACCACAATCTTAATGGTTCGCCTTATGATAATGTTGTTATAAAAGTATTTAGTGACAATAGCCAGGTTAGCCATTTTATAAATTTATTGTATGAATAGAGATTCCGCAAGGCAAATCATTTTTTAATTTATCACCAAGGCTTGGCCATTGTCTCTTAACATAAATCACGATGCCCTTAACATTAGCGAAGACACTTATAGCACTTTAAGGCTTAAATCATCTTCTCTCATTTCAGACCGGATATGTTCGATTTAAATTATCGAATTAATGAAAGGCTTATCAAATTTTTTATAATTTTGTATAATAGAATATATTAATAAATAAAAGAGAAAATATTAGTGTGATTAAATAAGGACCAAACGCTATGCGAGTCATGCCTTGACTATTTAATGGCGAAACAATTTTTGATTGTATCATTCGACTTTTTGAGGAGTTTTGTTGACATACTTCAGCCTTGAGGATGGTAGTATATCTGGCCGAAACGTCGGCTTGAAGTGCCTAATAAAACGAAATAAAACTAGCTGCAACTGCTCTTTCTTTCAACCCTTACTAAAAGAGAAAATATTTCCCCAATTAATATGACAAAGATCTGATAAATTTTTTGTTTTATTTATATTCATGTATTAATATAAACTTATAGTTTAAAAAAAAAAATTAACATTAAACTTGTATTTAGAATTGGATAATAAAATACCAAACACGAATTTATAAATAACTCCTTTTGGCTAAAATAATTTTACTATTACGAATATCTGAATCTCTATTTTGCAGAAAAGAAACAAGCATTCTATATTGGACTACGTTAGACCAGAATCAGCTATATGTGGATATTTTTTTCGAAACTTCAAGCCGGATAGGCAAAGAAGCTTAATAAGGAGATCATGTGACGATCCAAATCGAATGGGAAATGACAAAGTATTTTACCATTGATTCCTTAATTCTTAAATAGTTCTCTTTCATTTTTAATTATTATGTTATTTTTTATTTAATTCTATTATATTATTAATTAGGAATACGGCCAAATATTCTGTTTCGGTTACGGTTTCGACCAGTTGGGGTTTCGGCCTTTCAAAAACCAGCCGAAACTTGAGTTTCAAAAGATGAGATGAGACTCGCACGCAAAAAAAAGGTCAAATGAATACTGTACATTTACATATGACATCTCCTGATTCCCTGATGATGGTCGAATAAATTTGAAACGTAGCGAATCTTTGCGAGTTTCATTGATTTAGAGACACTACCTCCTGGCTGCCACCTCCTGCCATTGTTCAAATATACCAATCACAACCACTTCCACACTCGAGAAACTTAAGAATTTTACCAATTAATTTTTTATGATTCTATCCATTCATTCTAAAGAGTGGTTGTTACAATATAATTAGTAGTTTTAATAGATCAAAAAATTAATTACTATTAAAAAAGTCATAATATAATTAGTAAAAAATAATTAATTTTTTTTTTAGATTTTACAACATAGAACATGAACATGAATAAACATCAAAACCTCGACTTGGAAAGGCGAGTAATGCATTACTAAATCCTACTATATGATATGGAAATATGAAATACGAACTAGGCCATGGGGAGGCCTACGAAACCGCCATATGCTCAAACACTGACGAGTTCTAAAGTTAATTAGAAAATAACCCAACGGAAACTTATTTTCACCATTCAAAAGATCAAGCTATAAATACTTGGGTCACTTTATGAGAATAAAAAAATTTCGATCTGCTTGCGAATAGGGACTGAAGATAAGATTCACTACAAAAGAACATGGAATGGTTGAAAAATATTTGCCAGCTTTTAAGAAGTCAGGACAAGATTAAAAACACCGATGATGATCGCCAACCTTCACAAGAAGATGGCCTAAGAAAAAGACTCAACGAATAGAGGGGTAAATAGAATCCAATAATTTTCTATTAAATTCTTTAATCCCAAGGAAAATCTTTTGCTATTTCACAAAATGGGGTTTCCCCTTTTCTTAAACATTTGTAGGGATATCTTATTTATTTTATATACTCGTTTGATTTTTTCAAGTTCTATGTTTTATAAATAAATACTAATAACTAATCATAAAATCTATGAAACATATGCCCTTTAATTTCACAATATATTATAGTTTTAATTAAATAAACATAATTAAGGGCCGACACACTTTTGGGATAGAGGTATTTGTGAAATACAATTTGTTTTCAAGCCAGGTTAGTCCGCAAATTAATTATTGTTAATGGCTCCTGAAGTGAGTTTAATTGTGTTCACAGGTGAATAAGGGAGAAACTCCACGTGGGGTGAAGGGCTAACAAGTTTTAATTGAAATGACGCATTTCACCGACGAGCCCTTGGCCAACCAACTGCACGTGAAGGCGTAATTGCACGTCAGAACACCGAGACGACAGGACACGTGTGCAACAACGGACACATCGGTTTAATTACTTTTATTTTATTTATTAACTTTTTTTTTTAATTTTCGTTTTTTACCCCAAATGCAACCGAATGTGCATCATCCTCCAAGGAGCCGGTCGATTAGGAAAATTAAATTTGTCGCTTACCTGATTAGATCTGGTTTGATAAGTCGTTCAAAAATGCAAATAGACAGATATTTGCATAAATCCCAACTGTGTTGAATAAATATATATTTCCCTAAGATAAATATAACTATTTAATGGTTCTTTGTAAGAACAAAACTTATGTATTTCTTTTTAAATAATAAGACATTGTAGAGCTAAAGACTTTGGAATCATTAATAAGCGATCAGCAAAGCACCTTAACCAATCGAATTCTGAAGGCGTTTCTTTTTTAGAGGGAATCATTTTTAATGGATAAATTTGATTTGTACAAAACAATTTTTCAAATCAATCAATGAAGTCAGTGTCTGTTTGTTAATAACAAGAGAAGGAGCAGGAGCAGCCTAAAATAAAAAGCCTCCGATTTTTACAGCCAAACGAGAATTTCGGGATAATTTTCTTTTGTGGTGACGAGGATTCTTAATTTGAGAATAAAGTACAGTGGCGCCTCGCTTAATGAGTTTAATTCGTTCCAGAATCAAACTCGTAAAGCGAAACACTTGTTATGCGAAACAATTTTTCTCATATAAATACGTCCATGTCGAAAAAATACTCTCTTAGGGCTCTTTTCTTCCACCGTCAGCTCTTTAAAATTGTTTTTTTTTAACCCTTTTTGGCTTCAGAGGCCGTTTAGGCTGAATGCACACCAATTGAACAAAACGTTCGGACAAAACGTTTTGTCCAAGAGCAAAACATTTTGCTCAATGCCAACCAATTGAGCAAAAACGTTTTCTTTTTTAAAACGTTTTGTCCAAGAGCTTTGCCAACGCACACCGATTGAGCAAAACGCTCTATGGCAAAACATTTTGTTCAATGGTGACGAATCATGTCCAATTGTGCGTTGGCCCATAAAAAAGCATTGAAAAAACAAACTGTTTCTTCAGTCTTATGGACGATTATTCAAAAGCGTTTTGTTCGGAAACGTTTTTGCTCAATTGGTGTGCGTTTAGTCTTAGGGGTGATTAATTTATTTATTCAATTGAAAATACAAAGTATCGATCGGCTACCGGGAGTTGTTCCACACAAACCGGAACAGGAACCGAAACTTCGGTGGGTTCCTAATAAACATGCACCATAATACATACCAATATGACCAAATCCGGACATTAGGTTAGGTTAGGTTGAAGTGGCCGTTCCCAGAGAGGGAATACACTTAGGCCAATTAGGCCCTTTGTGATACCACGGTGGGGCTATCCCCCTTTCCTACCCTAAGAGGAGACTTCGGCAGGATGTTTGAATTATTTACGGCAAGCTGGATTCGAACCCGAGCCGTGTTGAGACTTCGGACTCGGTAATCCTCAGCTTAGCCGGCTTAGCCATTGCCTCCTCAAACCGGACATTAACAATGTCCGATAAATGAAGGACAATAAAATTATCCCGAAACTACTCGTTGGATTGTAAAAATCGGAGGCTTTTTATTTTTGGCTGCTCCTGCTCCTTTTCCTGTTGCAAAACAGGATAATTATTTATCAATTCTATTTCTTTCCAAAAATGCAATTCTTTTTGTTATCTTTACTGATGGTTTAAACTCTACATCGGGGAAAGGGGGGGGGGGAGTAAAGGAGGTAATCCCTCCCCCTCCCCCGAGATTTGATAAAATATTTTTTTTGGGAATCAAATTTTATTTTTAATATAAAGTTTTAAAAATTAATTCTTAAAAATTTGATTTGTATATATACCCTTGTATATATATATTCTATATTCTGGTAAACAAGTATAGAATGCACCTTTGAAATTGTCGAAAATAAGAAAAAATTGTGTGCTGTGCGAACAGTCACATCAGATTACCCCCGCCCCCGAGTAACTCCTCTAGATCCGCTCTTGTCTTATGCGAATACAGTTATCAATGCCAGAAGGTTAATATTTTCACACTCTTGTTTTACAAAATTGTTAAATCACAAAAGCGTTATTATTCTAACATTTCTATTAGTAGTTTATAATTTTAGATTTTCCTTGCTGGTAATTTCAATACGTATTCAATTAAGAATCAATCATTATTTAAATAATAAATGTGTTGCCTCAATAAAAATGAATGTAATTATAAATTATAAAACTTAGACTATAAAGTAGTAAACATGGAACATAATGATGTCCCAAATTGATAGGGTCATAAACTAGGGTAAGAATCCCGTTAGAATGATTATGGCGCATTTCTCTATAAGTTCTTGATCTTGTAAAAGGCCTTATCACTCAGAGCATATATGAAGGGGGAAAACCCAGGTTGTTTGCTTAAGACATAGAATTGTCATTCCTATCACTTATAAGACAGGTGAAGAAACCACGACATATCCTGATATGCTGACTATTTATTTATTATTTTTTTACTTTCTCTTACCTCATATATATGTTAATATATAGAGTCTAGAGAGAGAAAGTATTGGATTAATTCAAGAGCGGATCCAAAGAAGTTTCTCGGGGAGGGGGAGGGGTAATTTGGCGTGACTGGCCGCACAGCACTAAATTTTTTCTTAATTTCGGTAATTTCAAAAGGCGCATTCTGTACTTGGTTGCCAGAATATAAATACAAATCAAATTTTTAAGTATTAATTTTTAAAATTTTACGATTAAAAAAATAAATTTTTTTCGAAAAAAAGTATTTTTTTCAAATCTCGGGGGGTTTATTACCCCCTTTACCCTTTGGGACGTGACATGAAGCTCTTGAACAAAATAGTAGTACTAGTGTAATTTTTCAGTTCAAAATTTACTCCAACGATTTTGATTAAAATTCAAAAAATCACTTATTTTTTAGATGCTCTTTAAAAAGTATATTCTCATTTTGCCATTGAAATCTTTTAAAGACTCACCAGTGGCGTATGAAGGGGGGGGCAAGCCCCTCATGCCCCTGGCGCTTCTCACAAAGGGCGCCAAAATGGTCCGCAAAACAAAAAAATTGCTGGATAATTTTTATTATAATTGATTTCTGAAAAATATATTTTAAATTTAATGCCAGTGTAATATAATAATTCTCCTGTATATTTTACATATAATATTATATGGTTTTCGAATGGGGGGGCGCTAAAAAGTATTGCGCCCCGGGCGCGAGTTAAAGTCGCTACGCCAGTGAAGAGCACTTTACCTTGTACTGTATAGGAAAAGATAGGAGATATGGTTGCCATGGTAACAAAATATAAATATTTTCCAATGTTTGTAAATGCTTTTGAGCATCTTGAATTTAACATACATACATACCATCTATTGCA
>JAKCPI010030319.1:0-14742 GCA_023213315.1 Euborellia annulipes | reverse complement strand
AAACTCTTATATTGATATTTTCCGGTGACATTCACATGAATTGATTAATGAAATTTATCACTTCCTATTTTCCTTAAAAATAAAAAAAATCAGTATAGGCCTAAAAAAAGCACTTTTTTACTTTCTCTTACCTATAAATATACCGTATATTAGGGTGGCACTTATTTACCAGAACTTGCTTTCTAATACCCAAGGTAAGAGAAAGTTGGGTGCTACGAGACCAGTCACACCAGATTTTTGTGGTTATTAACGATTTTAAATTTCCTGTTGGTCACCAATCCACTGTCTCCGTGCCAAGGCCACCTAGCTTGATATATTAATTATAAATTAACCACCCCATTTATGTTTTAATTTTACTTTAATTGAGCGAAACTCATTAATGAATTTAAAATTTTTTTCATAATTAAAGACCTAAAAGACCTTTAGGCATTCCAATTAATTATCAATGTAACTAAATTTAGAAGCTTTTCACATATTATCATTTCAAATAAAAATCAGGTGACTCGACGAAGCCGACGAAACTAAATGGAACGGAAGGAATTGAAAATAAATCTCATTTCCTTTTTGGAAAAAAAAAAAAAAAAATTAAAGATCTAAGAAAGTTCCATTAGGAAGAAATCTATTTTCTAAAAAAAAAAAAAAAATTATAGAAAGGGAAAATTCAAAAAGCCATTCATTTTCCCGCGAGAAAAATGATAATTTGAATTAAGGATTTTTTTCCTATCGAAGTTCGAATTTATCAGCTAGTTGGTTTGTAAACAAAAGATGAAAATCAACTGAACAAATAAATACAAACTCCCAAAAGGAAAAAAAAGTACAATTCCAAAATTAAACATTTTTTAAATGAATTATTTCAGCACTATCTATTCGACATTAATTATTTTTTTTAATCATTCATGCCATACAGAAATTCATTTATTATTTGCTAGGAACCCCTATACAAAATCATGCCAGTTCAATGAATAATTGTCTATAAAACTTGTTGAAATCGACCATATCAGAGTTAGCGATACGTACTCTTAATCTACCTACAATTAAAATGCTCTATTCAATGAGAACAATTTTCCATGCAAATTAAAAAATATTTATTACATTATTTATCTTTCAATGGAGCGGAAGGGGAGAGAGGGGGAGGATTTTTTGTAAGCCGACATATATTTAGTTTCCGACAGTACGGTACATTCCAATTTCAAGATGTAAAATTTATAAGAATGAGGAAATATATATATTTTGTTACCATGACAACCATTTCTTCTATCTTTCCTATGAATTTATAGAGCAAAGTGGTCTTCAGAAGATTTCAATGGCGAAATGAGAATATACATTTAAAGAGCATCTAAAAAAATAATCGATTTTTGAATTTTAAACAAAATCGTTGGAGATAATTTTGAGAAAATCGAAAAAAAACTTAAAAAGTGCATCATTAAAGTACTAGTACTCTGCTCGATTTTGTTCAAAAGCTTCGTATCACGTCCCATGGGGGTGACTAACTTAAATATAAAATTTCAACTTCCTAGCTCTTTTCGTTCTTGAGATATTTTTTTGTTCACAGACACAAACTTACAGACAGACAGGCCATGCTTTTTTTGGATTCAAAACATGTATATCCGTCAAAATCTCGACATCGAATTTTTGACATGAAACCAATACTTTTTCTCTCCATATATATAGAGGCAAGAGAAAGTAAAAAAATACATTATTTCTTTTACTGGTACAGCTACATTAATAATTTCAAAAATATCGAAAATGATTTTGTCGAAAATTTCGTTCGCCCTGCATCTGTTTTCAAAAATCATCAAAATATTCTTAGAATAGTCCAGGAAATAAATCATTAAATTTTTGCCGTATGTTAAATAATCACCCTGTCGGCCTATATATGTATAGGATATCTACCTCTTAGCAATTTAGAAAGGTACTTTTGTAATCACGTCTTTTTGTTGTGTTTTTTGGCGAATATATTTATTGTCTTTCTTTCAAGAAAACAAATACGAATAACTCGATCTTATTTCTCTTACTACTACTTGCTTGTTCAACAAGTTAAGTATTAAAATATATCTTTCGATTTATACATTTCACATGACACCTTTGCAAATATTCTTAACAGTTTCGCATCTCAAAAATCAGGCAAATAATTCAAAATTACGATTTTTTTTGAGATTTCATGAATTCTTCAAACCTTTTCTATTATTAATAACTACTTCTGGCACTTTTTGATGGACTGACGATAGGACAAAATATTTTTCCTGAAACGTTTCAATAGTCAACACAGATGCTTTATTTTTGGTTGTACAGTGAGCGCCACAATTAAGTTCTCGCCTGATAGCTTTAGCCTTAAGTAAGTATTTGATAAAGAATGGTAAAATGATGAAATAATTTTAAATTTTAAAAGGTAAAATAAAATCATCTGTACCAGATCTTACGTTTTACCTTTTCGGTCATTAAAATTATTTCTCTTTACACCATATACTATACCATATACTTAAGGCTAAAGCTATTAAGTGTCAATTGTGGGGCTCACTGTACCATCTTTCATCAGAGTCACTTTCATATATAATTAGTATTAATTCAATATTTTCCTTATAGCTATTGCCTACCGTATATTATCACTTTGCTTTATTTTTTTTACTTATAATAGTAGCTATTATAGTATAGTATCCATCTACATAAAATTTTTATTATGAGTCATCTTTAATGATAATAAATTAACATTACATTAATAAATTATTCTCGTTCGCATAAATCAATATAAAACATTCTTATTCATTATATAAATTATTTTCGTATTAACTATGACGTTTCGAAACTAGTATCCTTTCATCTTCATGTCAACATGACAATTTATTGTATTTTAAGATGAAAAGAATATTTATTCTTTCGAAATGGTAGAAAATTCTAGGGTCTTCTATAAAAGTATTTTTTATTTTTTTTTTAGAAATGAATGAGGAAAACTCATTCACCTAGATTAAATAAATAAATTTGTATAATTGAAATGGCCTTCTTTAGAAAAAATTACTAAGCGAATTATAAAGATAGATGAATATTTTAACATAGTAAAAAAAAAAAAAAAAAAACATTCTTAATTATAGTTAGCCATGAGTTTCTTTAACAAAAAGAATTAATGAAAAAGTTCTCGTAGGGATCACAAGTCCAAGGACACCTTAGAATAGAAATAAACTTTTTTTTTTTTCTATTTTACTATCAAGGAAATTCCAATTTGCAATATTCATTTCCGAAAAGAGTTTTTCCTTTTAATTTTTTTGGTGAATTAAAAAAAAAAATAAATGAATAATATTCAAGGGATAAGGAAATTAAAAACAGTCTCATAAAGGGGAAAGAAAATTTATTTAATGTAATATTATTAATTAGCAAAGACTATTTTTTTAAAGATAAAGTTGGTAATTACCCCTCCCCCATATTTTAAGAAAAATATTTTAAAATTTTATTTTTCATATAAAATTTTACAAATAATACTTAAAAATTTGATTTGTATATATATTCTGGTAAACAAGTATGAAATACACCTTTAAATTACCGAAAGTAAGAAAAAATTGTGTGCTGAGCGACCACTCACTCCAGATTACCCCCCTCCCCTCCCCGAGAAACTCATCTGGATCCGCTCTCGTTCAATGGTACATTTGCTTATTACTGCTGCCAAGGGAAAACGGGAAGATTTTTTGGGTAGGCATGTATTTAGTTTCCGACAGTACGGTACATTTGAGTTCAGATGTAAAATTTATAAGTATAGGAAAATATTTATATGTTGTTACCATAGAAACCATTTCTTCTATGAAATACAAGAGAGAAATCAAGTGGTCTTCAGAAGCTTTTAATTTCAAAGAGCATCTAAAAAATAATTGATTTTTGAATTTTAATCAAAATCGTTGGAGCGAATTTTGAGAAAATCGAAAAAAACTGAAAAAGTCCATCAGTAAAGTATTAGTTCTCTTTGGTCAATTTTGTTCAAAAGCATTGTGTCACGTCCCATGCGGGTGCCTAACTTAAATATAAAATTTCAAATTCCTAGCTCTTTTCGTTCTTGAGATATTTTGTTCACACCGACAGACCATGTCGCGAAAACCACTTTTTTGGATTCAGGGTACCTCATAACGTGTATATCCGTCAAAATCTCGACATCGAATACTTTCTCTCTATATATATTAACAAAATAGAGGTAAGAGAAAGTAAAAATAAGCTGTTGTTTACTAAAAAGATATCAGGGCGTTTGTTGCCAAGGAAGAAGGGGTCTAAAACAAAAAAAAATACGTAATACATGGATTTCCCTCACGTTTGCTTACATTGATAAAGACTGCTTTCTTTACCCATAAAAAAGTTTTTGACTATTTTATACTGTACTAATTTAAAAAATCTCGACATGGAATTTTTGACATAAATCCAATACTTTCTCTCTACATATACAGAGAAAGTAAAAACTTACTTATATCTTTTTCTCAAGAAAAATTCTAACTCAACTACAGTAATTTTACTATTCCTATAGTGAGTGCATCATTTACTATTTATTTTTTTTTAAATAAAAAATAAAATATTAATTTATTTATTGAGTTAAAATTTTTCTTGACTCTTTTTCCCCTTTTAATTGAGAGGTTCTAACCAGTTTATATATTTTTGTTTTTAATATTCCGATAGCTCTATAATTCGATGAAAAATTATATATATAAAAAAGGCATCTGTGCCTTATCACAGAGGAAGAAATCACACTTCTTGTTCTAGTACTCAGAGGTTCGCTTTTCACCCTAAGCGACATAAATTTATTGCCTAGGGATTAATTTAAAAATAAGAACCTGAATGATTTCAGGTACCGAAAAATACCCCAGAGATTCACATCTTTTATATGAATAACGACCACGGGTTACTCGAGTTAGGAATGACATTTCTTATTGTCATTAGCCTTCTTCCAGCCAGAATAAGAAGACACATCGTGTTAATTTTTTCTTAACGTGTATCAGCCCTGAAAATCACGGCCTGACACAATATCTTTGTTGTCTTAAAATTTATTAGTTTGAATAAATTTTTCATAGGATCTTTTGTTTGAAATTTAAATCGACAAAAGTTAAAGTTACACGAACTAACTCCTTCCTATTTAATGTAGGACTATCGCTTCTCTACGTTAAACATCAAACTATGCATTTTCGATCCTTATTAGGATAATTATAAAGCAAAGAAGAAGATAAAGCTGGAATTCATCTTATTTTAATGTTCATTAAAGATTCTTTAGTTTTTATTAAAGAAAAAGAAAAAAATTTCAATTTCCAAAGAATCTCTTTCTTCCTTTCACCTTAAACATACGACAAATTGAATGTTAATTTAATGAAAAAATAAATAAACAAAAGGCTTGAGTGGTTTTAGAGGTTGTTGGTTGATTCGATGGACGCTTGACTCCATCTAATGGGAAAAAATTGAGATCCCGTCACAGGCTGGTGAGTCGAGTATTTTTCTTAATGAATGAATTTGTAATTATTAATCTTAGTCTACGAATTACGTAACACAATGAAATTACATTTAATTAATTTGCATTTTTATTTAATAAAGATTACATGTATATAATTTGATGATTCCTCAATAATTATATTTTTTACGCTTCTAAAATTAATTTACTGATTTATAGAAAAGTCTATCATTCTTATCACCTATATTGCGATATTTTAAATATTTCTCAACTTGATTAATTAATAATTTGTTAATTAAATTATATTGAATTCGATTCATAAAAATAAGCATATCATTGATAAACTGATAGGATGTTTTTGATCTTAACAAACAGTACAAGGTCACGTCGAAATCAAATAAACAACATCAACATTATTATAAGAGGGAGAAACCAAAATTCAAACTAATAGAAAAGATCAGACGAGACGGGCTTTATTTAATTTTGTATTCTAAAATTTAAAATAAACAAATTTCATAATAAAATGGATAAATCAAATCTTCGTTTGATTTTAAAAGATTCGTAAAAAAAAAAAAAATAAATAAATAATAAGGGTTATCACAAAAAAAGATTTTCCACTTCACCAATTTTGGTAAAAACCAAAAAGTTTAAAGAATATTATATTTCAGGGTGGGTGTTTTATTTCATTCTAATCCTTTGATCGCCCCGAATGCGTTATTCTTGCTTCTTTCAAATATGTAAACTTTTTTTTTCCCTCTTTCGAATGGTTGTTCCATGTTTTCAAGGATGAAATTCGAATCCTTAAACATTTCTATCAATCTTTAAAAGGGGATGGATTTATTGAAATTTGAAAAAAGACAGCAAAAAATATAAAATCACGTTAGATCCTGTTGAGGACACTTTTATAGATTTCAACCCCGGACAAACCTGTTTGAAATAGCAAGCCTTACTACTTAAATGCTTAAAAAAATTTTACCTGGAGATTTATACAATAGATAACATACTCTAACAATAAGAATAAATATCTCATCTCACAATAATAATTAACTTATATGAATTAACAGCTTATGAACTCATTTTTTTTTTTTTTAAACCTCACCATTCATCTCTCTTTCGAGTTAAAACAATTGATACTTTTATTCCATCTATTTTAGTTGAAATAATAATCCAACTGTCAATATTATTACTTTCTATTACCCTATATATTAAATATATATAGAGAGAAAATATTGCTATCATGTCAAAAATTCAATGGCGGTTTTGAGGGATATACATGTTTTGAGGTTCCCTGAGTCCAAAAAAGTGGGTCCCGCAAATTGGTCTGTGTGACTGTGTGTTTAACGATTTTAAGCAAAAAGGAATTGAGCTACCGGATTGAAATTTTACATTTAAGTTAGGAATCCTCCCTGACACTCAAAATAAGCTTTTGATCAAAATCGGCCAAAAAGTACTAGTACTTTACCGGTGTACTTTTTCAGTTTTTTTCGATTCTCTCAAAATTCGCTCCACCAAAATTGTTTAAAATTTCAAAAATCAATTATTTTTTAGATGCCCTTTTTAAAAAGTATATCAGTAATATTTTTCGTGAAAATTGTTTGAAGTACACTTTGCTGGTGTAATTCTGTTTTTTTTTCAAATTCACTTTCCGGCTCTTCCTACCATTGAGCCAATGTTAAATCCCTATGGAGATTTGCATGTTTATTTGATTCATAAGGGTCACATATTCGATTGTATTTATTTAAGAATTTTATTTTTCGGAAGACGATTTAGAAGAAATTTTTATTTCGAATTCTCAGTCTATTATCTATATTGTCCCGATACGTTCCGATGTGAATACATAATTGTATTTTTCTATATCGTCTTCTCTATTGGCATCCGATTCCAATTCAAGTTCATCGATATTCCTTATTTGATCTTATTTTATTTTCCCAAATGGATTAAATATACTTTTATTTGGCTACGAATCTGAATTCTTTAATTTTGAATTGATAACACTCCTCACTTCTTATTCACATATATATATATATATATTTTTTTTTTTTTTGCCCCTTGATTGCATATTTTATATTTTATTTATTTATAAGAGATCTTCTTGATTAATTAGTTTTAATCTAATTTTTTTTTGTTTCTTCTTTTTCAGTTCCTCAGTGTGCTCGAGAAAGCGATCCAGGCCCTCTGCTACAGACATTTTTAAATTGGTGAGTGGCTATAATTTTTATTAACATTTTCTCTCCATAGAGAGACATTAATAAATTGGTGTTTAAATTTAAATTAAGTTTTTAAGTTTAAATTCATGCTATATCTTTGAAATAATGAGTGACTATTCCTTCCATAAGAAATCCATTTATATTAATTATTTAGAAATAACAATACAAAAACAAAAAAAACAATTATATAAACAAATCTCCGCTTTTATGCTTCTTTTGTTAGAGTTCTGCTTGGTAATTTTGTAGTCAAGTCAAAATTATGATTTATTTATTAATTAACTAAATTCTATTCTTTTTATATTTATTCATCCGAAAGTGTAAACAATCACATCAGATAATTTAGTCATCATTTTAAAAATAATAATCTCTAAGTGATGTGTCCGTCATATGTCTTAATACCAAACGGAATACGTTAATCTTTTGGACATGTATAAAGAAAAATATTTTGAAATAGCATTTGAAAGAAACTAGTTAAGTGACAATTGCGGATTTAAAGTCTCGCGAGTCAAATAAGTGGGTCCCGCAAAATGGTCTGCCTGTGTGTGTATGTGTGTCTGTGAACAAAATCTCAAGAACAAAAACACCTAGGAGGTTAAAATTTTATATTTAGTTTTTTTAAATGGATTAGTGCAATTAAAATTTGAATGTTTGAACTGGAAGATTTATTGCAGTTTTTGACCAAGGTATAATAGGTCTGTTTATAATAATAAAAAAGATATTTTTATTATTGTATCGCTTTATTTTGCAGACTGGCTACTGCGCTAGCATGCAGTTTCGGTGAAGTAATCCACCATCTTCAGGCCTGAAATTACATTTTTAATTAATTACAATTACTTATTTTACATTTTAGTTGTTCTTATTAGACAAAATTATATGTACATATATATATATATATCAGCTTAAATAAAGTATTTTAACAAATTATAGGCTATTTTTGTTATTGTTACCTGCATAAAGCATGAATCCTTAAATATATAGATTCTCCTATTATACATAATTTGGAGAATTTAATTTGAATGTCTTTTTTATGAAATATTCTATGACAGGAATTGACCTATGTGTAGTATATATTATTATATAAGTTGGACAAGATTGCTTGTTGTTGTATCTGTAAATAATTTTAATAATCAGTTATAGGTATTTTTGTGATTTACGTTTTTTTACAAAATTAACAATTGTTATATTTAGTTTGGGATTATTTTCCCACGTCATAATTTTTTTTAAAAAAGTTTTTTTGTTATGTGATTATATAACTGTATCAATTATTATTTTAATTTTAAACATTACCTTGTCTATATGTTTTTTGCTAATTTTGCATTTATTAGACAAACATTATATGCACATATTATATATAATCTTTTTTAACTTAAAATTTTAAAGTATTTCTAACAACCAATATGAATTTTCAAGTAGGTTAGTTTTTTTTTTTTATTAGACAACAATTATATGTACATATATATACTATACATCAGCTTAAACTAAAGTATTTTTAGCAAAAATCAAAAAACATATAGACAAGGTAATGCTTAAAATTAAAATAATAATTGATACAGTTATATAATCACATAACAAAAAACTTTTTTAAAAAAAATTATGACGTGGGAAAATAATCCCAAACTAAATATAACAATTGTTAATTTTGTAAAAAAACGTAAATCACAAAAATACCTATAACCGATTATTAAAATTATTTACAGATACAACAACAAGCAATCTTGTCCAACTTATATAATAATATATACTACACATAGGTCAATTCCTGTCAGAGAATATTTCATAAAAAGACATTCAAATTAAATTCTCCAAATTATGTATAATAGGAGAATCTATATATTTAAGGATTCATGCTTTATGCAGGTAACAATAACAAAAATAGCCTATAATTTGTTAAAATACTTTATTTAAGCTGATATATATATATATTATGTACATATAATTTTGTCTAATAAGAACAACATAAAATGTAAAATAAGTAATTGTAATTAATTAAAAATGTAATTTCAGGCCTGAAGATGGTGGATTACTTCACCGAAACTGCATGCTAGCGCAGTAGCCAGTCTGCAAAATAAAGCGATACAATAATAAAAATATCTTTTTTATTATTATAAACAGACCTATTATACCTTGGTCAAAAACTGCAATAAATCTTCCAGTTCAAACATTCATTTTATATTTAGGTTAGGCACCCCCATGGGATGTGACACGAAGCTAACTCGGCTAAAAAGTACTAGTACTTCATTGATGTACTTTTTCAGTTTTTACTTTCTCTTACCTCTATATATGTTAATATATAGAGAGAGAAATTATTGGATTCATGTCAAAAAATTCCATGTCGAGATTTTGATCGATCTTATCGTTTTGAGATCCCCTGAATTCAAAAAAGTGGGTTTTGCAACATGGTCTGTCTGCCTGTGTGTGTGTCTGTGTGTCTGTCTGTGAACAAAATATCTCAAGAACGAAAAGAGCAATGAAGTTGAAATTTTATATTTAAGTTAGGCACCCGCCTGGGACGTGACACGAAGCTTTTGATCAAAAAAGGATCAAAGAGTAGCCTATTAGTACTTTACTGATGCAATTTTTCAGTTTTTTTCCATTTTCTAAAAATTCGCTCCAACGATTTTGATTAAAATTCATAAATCAATTATTTTTTAGATGCTCTTTAAAATGTATATTCTCATTTTGCCATTGAAATTTTCTGAAGACAATTTACTCTTGTACTCCATAGAAAAGATAGGGAAATGGTTGTCATGGTAACAAAATATAAATATTTTCCCATGTGATCCCTGTGGCAGCACAGGACACAACTTTCGATTACCGAAGAGAAAGTTGTGTGCTGTGCGCCAATTACACCAAATTTTTTTTGATTTTTTCAAAATTAACTCTAACGATTTTGATTAAAATTCATAAGTAAATTATTTTTTAGATCCTCTTTCAAATGTATATTCTCATTTTGCCCTTCTTTAAAGCTCACTTTACCGACTTATTCCGGCCAAGGCTGGAAGAGCTGTCTCTAGAGTATCTTTCCATGACTAAAATGCAACCTATTCTGAAAATATTAGCCTTCAGAAAACTCTTGCCCATTTTTGTTGCCAGCTCTCCGACTCTAAGATAGGGTGACCCAAATGACCAAATTACTATAAGCGTTTCAATTAATTGCTTTAGAAGTTTTTTATAGCTCTTATAAATCTGACCATACATGTGAAATCACCTGGAGATTAACTTGTTTAAGAACCTTCAGTACGATTAATCGAAAATCAGAGTTTGTCATTTCGGTCACCTAACTTCCAGGAAAAAAACGAACGAATTTGTGTATTTACTTACAAATCTAAATAATTTCTATCCCAATCAGTTTCTTCATAATAAATTTGTATGGTATGATTTTTATCATTCACTTAAGATGATTCAATTAGATATTATTAATAAATAATTTGATAAAAAAAAAAAAAAATTTCATACATACCACTGATTAGTATAGAATTTTATTTAACTAGAAAGAGAGAGAGTGAAATAAAAATAGCTCTTAAAGCACAAAGCACAATTATGCTCTGCACCGTGGCAAAGATAAGACGTTATCTCCGGTACTTATCTCACTGGCAAGTGTTTACTTAACAGATGTATACGTTCAAATATTAAAATAAATTAATTTATCTCGAGTGTGGAAGAATACCTGCACTTCCCACCTTTAATCTTTTAAAGATATGATTAATTTTATATTGCAATAAACATTTATCAAGAGTGATGATAATGAGTTAAGTGTTGTTTTTCAAAAAACTGAAATATAAATATAATAAATATATAAATATTAAAGTAAATAACAATGAGAAATCATAATTTATGATTATGAGAAAAATATTAATAGACTATCTAAAAAAAAGACTCTAAAAATTGCTATAAATCAGGGGAGGCCAATCCGCGGCTTGAACATTTTTGCGGCCCGCGAGATACATCACACTTTTACAAATATATTTATTTTACTGGAAAACCAATGTATTAAAAAAAATACATTATTTGTGCATCCATATTTTCAAAAAATCTGGTGTGATGGTCGCACCAGATTTTTTTTTTGTGTCGAGATATATCTAGTTTCCGCCGATATATTAAAATTAAAGATTTAAAATTTATAAACATGGGTGAATATTTATCTTTTGTTACCATGGGAACCATTTCTCTTATCTTTCCTATGAAGTATATAAGTAAAGTGTGCTTCAAAAGATTTCAATTGTAAAATGAAAAAATACATTTTAAAGAGCATCTAAAAAATAATTGATTTATGAATTTTAAACAAAATCATTAATAATGTAAAGAACTATTTCCTTGTCTCTAACCATCATTCAGGTCTATTCTCTAAAAACAGACTTTAAAATTTAAAATAAACAAATAGGTATTAAAAAGTAATGTAAAAACAATCAGGATTAAAAAATGCTATTCAAAATCACTTCCTTGCCTTAAATAGCTATTCTGTAAACAAAAATTTAAAGCCAAAGCGTTAAAAATTAATGTCATGTCTAGAGGGTGCCTTTAATATTTTAACGTCGTGTTTAAAATAAAAATGGCGTCCTTAACCTAAAAAGTAAGGTTATGATTTTGATAGCTTTGAAATAAAAGCATGTTAACGTTAATACTTTGTTTAGAGAATAGGATTTTTTCAAAGCTGATTGTTTTTACATCATAGGCATAGCCAGAAACCTTTGATGGGGGGGGGGTTTCAAAAAATTTTCATTTGTTTATTTTAAATTTTAACGTCTGTTTTTAGAGAATAGACCTGGTTATGTGTTAAATTAGACACGCACTTATAATTTATCCAGCTAATTTTCAATATAGAGTCATTGTGATTATATATAATAATTTACCCGTCCCCCTCGATGTTAGGCCTATTAAAATTAAATCATTTCAATACGTCCTTTTATTATTACAAACAAGTTTCTCTTATGAAAATTTCTTTAAATTTTTTATTCCATAAAATAATGAAGTATTTTGATACATTGATGATGACTAGATTAATTAACGATTGGGAGCAATAAATGACGGAGACGAGAGAGCTGCTGCTTGAGTGCATGAGGCCTGAGGCCCAAGCAGACGACCCGTATAGCATCTTGTTAAAGCTTCGTTGAGAATGACCCTAAAGGTCAATTCATGAATTACCATATTAATGCACTCAATTGAGTCGCTGTTAACCCTCTTGAGAGTGACTTAGGAAATAAGGGGAAGGCCTAAGTTACAATGTTGTCAGAACACGGACAAATATTCTCTCTCAACTCTCTCTCTACTATTATTTTAATGAGAAATCTATATGACTAACGAAATGTCGAGAAAACCGATGTGACCATCATATTTTATTATCGCTTTTTTTCCCTATTTAGCAAGAGGTCATTGCTCTTTTCAATATTATAAGAAGCGAAGAAATTTAAACATAGGTGTGTTTAAATATTAAATTATTACAACTTTTGCTTTCACATAGAGAGGAAAATATTTTTTTTTTAGATTATTTGATCGCTTTTTAATTACCGAACCGTGGTGTACTGATGTAGTGGCAGCAAAGCAACCACCTCAAAAGTGGAATATTTCTGAACTTGCAGGAGATCTTAAATACACTGCGCGTCAAAAAAAATATTTTTTTTATTAAAAAACCTGTTCTAATCTACCTTAATGATACTCATTAACATAAACATTTAATATGAAATATCTTTCTTATACATTTAAAATATTAGAAATTTGGCATTAATAAAAAAATTTTGACATTTTTGTCTTTGTTTCATTTAAATTGTAATTATTTATTAAATTGGAATAGATTTGTTAAATTTACTTAGAAATGAATAAGATATTTCATATTAAATGTTTCTTAAAAATTAGAGTATCATTAAGATAAAATAGAGTAGGTCTTTTTAAGAAGAAAAACAAAGTGTTACGTTTTTTTGACGTGCAGTGTATATTTTATCACCCCTGATTACCATATTATCAAAATCCAATTTGTTTTATTTGAAAAGGGATTTCAAGAAATCTACAACAGATTCGGCCTATTCTTTCGGCCTTCATGGGGACATGTGCAAAGTGTGCCTCGAGCTGAGAGAGGATACTTGACAACTCCTGACTTATTGTTCAGAAGTCATGCTATCTATCCGACGAATGTTCGCATCTACAATATGTCAGGATTTGCCGAGAGCTCCTCAAGCTCGAGGCAAACATGTCCTGGTGAAGCCGGAAAATCGCCGAAACGTCGACATTTGTATTAAATACGAGGGCAGGTCAATAAGTCCGTGACTTTTTGAATTTCCCGCCTCTTAACTGAAATGGCAACACTGATCCCTGTCAGCAGGCAGCTATCAGCTGACTCCTATCGAAATTTAAACCAGCTGGGTCTTTTAGTTTTTGTTTGACATCCATTAATAGCAGACTACTTCGTGATTTGAGAAAAAGAAGAAATTGGAAAAAGTGTTCCATGGCAAAAATCCTTGAATTGGGATACGAATTGCTCCCTCATCCGCTCTATTCTCCGGATTCCTTTGAGTGACTATTTCTTGTTTCCAAACCTGAAAAAAAGGCTCGGTGGAAAGAGATTTGACTCCATTGCTCAGAGATTATGGGCTACATATCCAAACTTCATGCAAAATCATTAAAAAAACTTTACCTATATAATACTTTCCCTTCAAATGTTATAAAGTTTTGTTTTAAAATTTATTAACAAATAAAATACAAACAACAACATAGTTTGAAAAAATAAGTATATAAATAAAAACGAATCTAGCTCTATTGATCTCTAATAAAATACCTACATCGGAAATTTATGTTTGTTAATCATGATTTACATCAGTTTATATAGAATATCTCACTCACTTTTAGTTTAATATCTATGAGTCGAGTTGTTCGCCTGAAAAGGATGCGAGTCATTAGCACTTTCACTCTCTTTTTCTTTTAACATTTGCATGTAGCTTTTCAATTAGATTTCATAAAGGTTCATTCTTCTCTTCACATATGAGAGAGAGTTTATTTCAAAAATCTGGTGTGACTGGTCGCACAGCACACAACTTTCTCTTACCTTCGGTAATCAAAAGTTGTGTTCTGATCTTGTCACACCAGATTTTTTGTGTCAACATGTATTTAGTTTCCGACAGTACGGTACATTCGAATTTCAAG
>JAKCPI010030318.1:0-17823 GCA_023213315.1 Euborellia annulipes | reverse complement strand
TATAAAGCCCTTAAACCGGTGTCCGATGTGTGAACCCACCAATCAGGCCTCAGGGATGCCTCAGGGATAGCGCTGATTGGCGAAATTCAGAGAGGGCGGAGTCGGAGAGGCAAATTAAAAAATTTTAACTGCTAAACGCGTACGAGACGCCTCCCGCCAGGGGATTATAAAATAACGCATAATTTAATGCCGGAAAACCTTGGAGAATATCTTACCTATAGATCAGAGATTCACAAATACACAACTAGAGCTAGTGTTAATAATGATTTACACATCCCTGGAACCAGCGGGCGTACCCAGCGGGGGACAGGGGGCAGCTGTCCCCCTTCCTAGAAGCAAAAAAAAAAAAAAAAAAATTAAATGTTTATAAAAGTGATAAAACGAAAAAAAATTGGCGAATCGCGACGGGGAATGATTTTTTTTGTTAGGACTCGAGGGTTTTTAGGCCTTTTAATTCGAGAAGGCTTTTCCCCTCTATATAAAAAAATAGCTATGCCACAATCTGGACGACCATGATCTGACCCCCCTGGACGACCATGATCTGACCATGCCCCCCCCAGATTTTATCCTGGGTACGCCCATGCCCTGGAACTACTTTGGCCCGTACAGCTAATGGCTCTTTTTATAGGGGTGTGTTGGAATACAACAGGCTACCCTAATTCTATAAGAAATTCAGATCCAATTGCGCATTTTAAGGCCAAACTAAGACTGTATATGAGGCAGCACTGTACAGGGTGGTTTGGTTAAAACAGGGGTGGTTAAAACCACTGGTTTTAATCCAATTTTGACCAGTGGTTTTTATTTAATCTTTGATTGAGATAAATCTATTATTTCAAAAAGACAATGTTCAACTTTTATTATTTCTTGTATAAGTATAAAAAAGAGTTTCTTTATTAAAGTTTTCTTATCAACTAATTTTATAATGAGTTAATTTTGATAAAGGATCGTTTTTAAATAGATGTTTTTTATACAACTAAAGACAAAGTGAGCTTTGCGTGACTTTATCATACATTTGCTGCAAAAACATAGATTTATATTATAACATGTGATATGTTGGAATTCCGTTGACATTTTTATTTTAATTAATTAGACCAATTAAAAACAAACTTTTCATGTTAAACTTGTGTGAATTACTATTCTTTAAAAACTTTTATCTAAGAATTTTTTTTCTTTGCAAAGAAGAACAAGAGAGGAAAAAAAAGCATCAAGAAATTAGTGGAATTTTTAAAAAGTCAATTTAACCATCTTTGTAACAATAGTAATAAAGATTTTATGATAGCTCAAATAGAATTTGAGAAATCTTCCAATTGACACACACCCGAATGCACGATACAAAGTTTAAAACCATTTTTGTTGTTTAGGAAATGGAATGAAACTTAGTTAAAGATTTCCCGAGATAAGGCTTTTGTGTGTTTTCTTTAAAAAAAACAAAAAAAAAATAATAATAATAATTTTTTTTTAGCTTTATATTTTTTGAGCACTGAGTTTATAGTCAGAAATTTGTTTTATCTTGTTTAGAGGTCTTATTTTATACTCTTCAGTCATTAGTGTTAGTTCTCAGGGCTTTTTCTGATGGGTGTGCACTCCGTGCCAGCACGGAGGCGCCAACCCCAAAGGGCGTCAGAGGCTCTTACTCAAGGAATTCTGGGTGGAATCCTCAAATGGACGATGTTATGTAGGAAGGAACCAAGCGCCATTAACCTAAATCAGAGATAGGGGCCATTTCATTTGCACAATTGTAAACAAAACCAATGGGAATGACTTTTTCTTGTTTTATACAAATTACTCTTGTACTTCATAGGAAAGATAGGACAAATAGTTGCTATGGTAACAAAATATAAATATTTTTCCAGGTTTATATACATTTTACATCTTGAAGTTTAATATATTGGCGGAAATTAAATATATATCGACACAAAAAAATCTGGTGTGACAAGCATGGAACATAAAAGTAAGAGAAAGTGTGTGATGTGCAACCAGTCACACCAGATTTTTTTAACCCTGGAACAAATTTAATCCCGCTCCCCTTTTTCTTTAATGGTGTGGAAAAAAAAAAAAAAAAACAAATTTAATTCGAGAGACTTCAGTAGTCAAATAAACGTAAATAAGTTTAATAATATGTAAAAATACAATCATATTTGAAAATATTAATTGAATAAAACGAAGCATTTGTTTTAAATAATAACGAGAATAAATTTGTGGGCTTTATTTCAATATAAATAAATAAAAGGAAAAAAGTTTTATTTATGGAATATAACAAAAATAATTAAAAACATTATTTAATTTATACTATTATAATGGTAAATATTGTTTTATTTTTATTAGATTATGAGAATACTAAGTAGCTCAATTAACATTAAATTTTACCAAGTATAGAGATGAATAAGACAAGAATTCCTCTTTCAACTTAAATACTTTCGAAGCCGATGTTTTGCCAAAGCAGAAATTCCCTAAACGTTTATTTATTTATTGCCATTTTTGGTTCTCATGTATAATTTAATAGAATTTTTTTTTAAATACATTTATACTCGTATTCATAGTCATTGCTTGAGGAACAAGGAAACCTTAAGCCTATATAAATATAGATATAAAGATTCCTTCTTCCTCAAGAAACGACTATGAATACGGGTATAAGTTAAATAGGCATAGGCCTCTCCCAAGAATTTCCAGGCGTTTCTTTGACTTGCTACTCTTGTCCAGTCCGTTCCAGTAGTCCATGCTATATTGCCCGACCATCTTTTTAATTATCTTCCTCTTTTTTTTTCCTATCAATGGGGCACCATTCGAGTATCCTCTTCGTTCATCTTTCGTCTGTTAGTCTTGCAATGTGGTCAACCCATTTCCATTTAATTCTTCTTATTTCATAACACTTTTCATTTTTATTTGCAATTTTTTAAAAATACGAAAAGTGTATTATTGCACTAGCGAAAATAAATAACATTAGAATTAAGTTTTTTTTTTGATTTTGCACTTAAAAACTAATAATATTCAGCAATAATGGTAACAATAACGTAAAGGAAAATCTTATCTAACATAAATTATATTTAAGAATATATGCTCTCTATAAGTAACTATAAATATATATATATATATATATATAAATTATATATATAAATAAGAAACTAGATTGTTAATTATCACATACAAAATTTATAAATATGATTATTATTATACATTTAATATAGATTCGAATCTCACCTGGTTCTTTTATTTTCATCAAAAAAAATGTTATGTTGACCATTTTTGTGTTTTTTAATAGATATTTTCTATTTTTAACTTGTCTCTTCTTTTTACACCTATGATGCTTCTTACCATAGAACGCTGTGTTGTTTCCAGTTTTTTGCTTGTTTTCTCATTCAGTGTCCATGTACTGGTATTACACATTTTTTTAAGAACTTTATTTTTGATTAAATGAAATTAAAAATAAAGTCATGCTATTCATCCATAAAAATGATTATTAATGTTGAACTGAAGACAACTTGAGTTCAAATCTATCTTATCAAAAAAATTATGATGATATGCCTCCTCCTGAGGAAGGAAACGGCTACCCACCTCAGTATTATTCCCATGAACGTTTCAGTTCTGACGCTAATGACTGAAGAGAGTGTGTGAGTTAGAGAAAACCGCATTTAATTAATTTTCAAATTGTTCCGGTTCAAATTTTGCTTATTTTAATTGATGTAGCCATTTCCTTTTAATTTAGTATTAAAATATTCATCATCATCATTTATTTCTTGAATCGTTAATATTAATCTCTCCTTTTTTTTTTTTTTTAATGCTAAAATCAATCAGTCGATGTTAGAATTTGGTTTGATAAATATTTCTCCTGGGCAGTTTTCGTTTAAATTTTTTGGCATCAGGACCTTATCCCTCTTGAAAAGTCTCTGATCTGAGCTCCTTGACAAAGATCTTCTTCAACCATTACACCAGGGGGTTCGATATAAATTACCCTGGCTGCTGGGGGGGGCTTAACATCCACAACCCCCGGAACGCAGCCAGAATATCTGCACGAGGCCTTTAAAGAAACCGGACTGCTTAAAGGCGACAGTTAAAACAAACAGGAGACGTTTAACCGGTACGAAATAAAAGACATTTGAAAATCTCATCAAAGGATACACCCCCAAAAGAAGTTTGAAAAGAAATTCTAAGCTGGTGATATTGCTTTTAGTGAGCCATTTTTCCGATATAATAAATACCGACTTTCAGATAGAGCCTTTTATACATTTAATATAGATTCGAATCTCACCTGGTTCTTTTATTTTCATCAAAAAAAAAAAAAGAAAAAAATGTGCCAATATTCAATATTGGTATAATTTTTACTCAATTATTTATAAATTCAAATCGCCATAAAATTGGATGTTATTCAAAATAAAAAAAAAGCAGAGATTTCTAATATAGTCCGAAGATGCACAAAAGCAATTTTCGAAATGAAATAGAGCGATTAGGTCAGCAAAATCTTTTTTCTAAATATAATACAAAAATAAACAATTCTCTCTTTAAACTATATAGAGATATATAATATTAATCAAATGTTATGTTGATTCAAACAAATTTTAAAAAAATTTAAGAATTTTCCTTTTGCCTATAAATAAAGAGAAAAAAAATTTGACACTTCTCCATAAATAATTTTATTTGTCAATTTACATATTAATAGAAATTCTATGTTCTTATTTAAAATTTTTTTTATTAAATAACCTAACCTACTCTTTTACTTAATAAAAAATATGATGTGACTGGTCGCATAGCACACAACTTTCTCTTACCTTGGGTAAGTTGTGTTCTGTCTTTGTCACACTTGATTTTTGTGACATCATATATTTACTAAACTCTAAATTAGGTAGAATTCAAGATGTCAAATTTATAAACGTTGGAAAATATTTGTTTTGTTACCATGGCAACCATCTTCCTATGAAGTACAGTTAGGGACAAGATTAAGTCCCACCCATGCGTTCATGGGCGTAGCCAGACATCTTGTTAGGGGGGGGGGCAACCCCTCGTTAGGGCGAGAGGGGGGTTTGCAATTAATATATACATAGATTATTAATTATTTATTTAAATAAAAAAAAATTAAATTAATGTAGTGGATTGGAGCGTTTAAAAAAAAAATTCCCAATGGGAAAAATATATATTTGTTTGTTTTTTTAATTTTTAGGACAAGCCAGGGGGGCAATGGCCCCTCCCTGCCTCCCCCCTGGCTACGCCCATGCATGCGTTTTCTACTTGTGATTATTTCATTGATTTTATAAAAGAATATGAAAATCTTTATTGGAAATTTTCTAGGTTTGAACCATGAAAGATTACATTAAAAAATTTATAATATTTTTTTAAATCAAAATCGTTAGAGTGAATTTTGAGAAAATTGATAAAAACTGAAATTTTCCGAATTTTCTTCAGATTCATATTCGGAATCATCCCAATTTGATTGTTACTGTTGTTGTTGGAATTTATTATCATCAATATGGCTCACGCTGTGATGAAGTTCTTTGAGCAAACTCTTCTGGAGGAATAAAGGGATTATTATTATTAAAAGTGGATAAATTTCTCCTAGTTGAATCTATCACTTTACTCTATTCAACCAATTATCGAAATTTTTTGCATTATTTATATCACAATCAAACTGTAATCGTTTTAATAAAATCTTTACACTCTCCAAAAATTCAATAAGTTTTAAACAATATTTTTCATTTTCGTAAAATTCTACCGGATTAGTTGAGAATGAATATGAAAATTCATACGATTCCAAAAAATATAGGCTTGATGTGCCTGGGGCGAAGGGGGAATGCCCCCCTTCGCCCCCAGCTTGTTACGCTACTGTTGTTGATCTCATCATCGTTGCTTCCAATATACCCAACATTTAGGTATTCTAATTTATCTAAATTATCCAAAGTTTGTTTGAATTTATTGATAATATCTTCTTTCTTAGTTAGGAAAGACTTCACATTCAAATAAGTAATATTTGTGCAAATATTAATCTTGTTTAAAACAATTTCATTCGATTCTAAAGGAATAATCGAAGAGTTTTTGTGTAAAGCGAAAGCAAAAGATTTAAATTCGCAAATGAGTGATTTCAGGGTCATTTAACGCCAATTTACAATCTTTATCATGGGTAGGAAAGGACATCGTTCAGAATTTAATCTAAATATTGAATTAGCAAATTGGCATTGAGAATGTGAATGAAATAATGCCACCAAGAGAAATTCTTCCCATTTTTTTATAATTTGTACAATTTGCCTAATTAATATTTCTTTAGACAGAATGGATAATTTTGTTGGTGAATTCCTTGGCGACTTCTTCTGCTAAAAAATAAGGAATTTTCCTTCTAAATTAGCAGACTTCAAAAATACACATTATTCTTATTTTGTTATTTTTTCAAGATTAAAATATGAAAAATAGAGCAAAATAAAATTCTCCAAATTTATATATACCTACGGATCTAAGTTCTATGATGAACGACTTGATGAATTTATTGCCTCGGCACTTATGAATTTTAAATATTCTGTTGCTTTGGAATATTTTTTCCAAGCAAGTTGAGTCTGGGAAAAGCCTCTTGTAATTTAATAAAGTAAAAAAACAAAAACAAATTTTCTGGTCTTGTGTGTTAAAAAGGGATGCGATTGCAAACTTTTATTCAAATATAATCAGCGGCGTAACTAGCCTCTGAGGGCGGCATGACAACGACAATTGACATGACAACGTCTTACAAATCATGTGTCTATAGTGGCCGGTTAGGGAGGCAACCGCGAAAAAGTTTAGCGCCTTGAATAACTCCTCTGTCTTAAGAGGTATAATTATGTTGAATATAGGGTTAGAAAGAATGATTTTTCAGCTAAAAGGTTCCACCATTTATTTTTTTCCTATCATTTCATTTTACTGCGCTGCGGTAAATTCTAATTTTAAAGTTTAAAACCCTGCAGATTCCGAACGGCTAATCAGATGAGACTAAATGTGATGTTAATTTATGCAGGAAGAAAAACTCTTATAAAATAAATAAAAAATCCCGAGTAATTAACTCCAAAATCAATTTTTTTCTCGAAAAACCTCGGGTCTTGCTGAATCAGTAAGAAAATTATTTTATAGAATTGAAGGTAGCATAAAAATATCTTTTAAACCTCCAAACACACTTGGATTTTTATTTAACAATAAAACACCCACTCCCCTCTCTAATACATCCAGTGTGGTATACAAAGTGCCCTGCGCCAATTGTAATCTAAGCTATATTGGTCAGACAAGGCAGTATTTATCTCGTCGTCTCTCTCAACACAAAACAAATATTAAAAATCAAGAGACCCACATTGCCTTGTCAGCCCATGCAATCGGTGAGGGGCACACATTTGATTTCGAAAATGCTACCATCTTGGAAAAGGAATGCAACTACCAAAAACGACTTACATTGGAAGCCATTCATATATTCATTAATGAGACAATTAATTTTAAAAGAGACTATAATTCAACTGTGGCTCTCTACGCATGTCTCTTAAAAAGATAGTTGCATTCATTTACTAATAAAGTGGAGGGGGTAAGAGTCCGGTGGCTAGCCGTGGAGGCAGTAGGTAGCCAAATTTCTGTTGGGGGGGGGGCCCAAAATTTTTATGGAACCCCCCCCTTCTCCAGAAACTTAAACTGGAGAAATTTTTTTAGATAATATAATAATTATAAATAAAAAAATTTTTTTCTTGAAATAAAAAATAATTTTAATACAAAATTCATAAATATTAGAGATTTTTTTCAATTATTTATAAGTTTTTTGTTAGATTTTCGAATTTATGAGAGTTAATAAAATAATTATTTAAAAAAAAAATCATTAGGGAAAACAATAGATATTTTTTTGTTTTGGAGAAGGCTTTGGGGGGGCCCGCCCCTGGGCCCCCTCTGAATACCCACTCGTGGAGGTGTCTCTCTCTTCTCCTCATTCATAAACCAAACTCGATAGAACAGTCACAGAATTTTACTCGCAGACTTTACCATTGTAAAATATCTCACCTACTTATCATAATATATATTGTTATAAAATTCGACCAACTATGTTAAATATAGGTGAAATATGGAAATTAAAATTTATAATGACAACCCTAATGGTAAATATTCACCTAATTTAAATAAGTCTGTACGCATTTTCTTAATGACCATTATGTATTGTTCTATATTAATAGCTCTGAAGATGGCCCTAAACAGGACCGAAAGGTCAGCAATGAGGGTTTAATAAAAGAAAAGAAAACTAGCTGCTCTCTCTTTTTATTATCCTTCTACTACACCAACTACACAGCTATAAAAAAACTTCCAATATTAAAATCAATTATTTTTTTGAAAAAACCTCATTTTTTAAACAAAAGTCGCCCAATGAATGAAGATGTTTTTTAATGAGAACAAAGTACGAGTAAAAAAAAAAAAAAACAAACAATACTTTCTCTCAATATATATTTCAATATAGGTAAGAGAAAGAAAAAATAGTTTGAAGTCTAGCAAAAGACGTTGTCACTTTAAAAAGTCGCCGGCTGTGTAGAAGACACAGCCAACACCAAATTTTTTTAATATTCGAATCTCGTTCGATCTTTTTTTTTTGTAATTTTTCTCAGGAATGAATTTATTATGAAATTTCAAAAAAAAAAAAAAAAAAAGCCGGAATGTCGGATGCGCCGGGGGGGGGGGGGGGAAGCTTGATGCGCCTGTGATGGAGGAACGCCCCCCCCCCTCCCCCTTCGCCTCTCCTGGATACGATACTGTTTATTTATTGAGTAAAAAGAGAGAGAAGATAATGAGTGGAAGTGAGAGAGAGAGTCACTTAAAGTTGCTAGTTTCTCTCCATCGTCTAGACAAAATTATTTCAAACAATCAGTGTGACTTAACCATTTCTTAGAAGCAATTAAAGACAGAAATAACTAAAATAAAAAATAAAAACAATAAAATTATTTTTTTTTTATATTCATCAAATAAAAAAAAAATCAAATTAAAAAAATAAATAATTTTAATAATAGTAATATGTTGTATTTAATCTTTTTGATGAAGATGGGATTTATTTTTTTTCTTCCTGAGGTGGATTATAGACTATAATTTTTTGTTTAATTGATATTTCGGCTATTTGAAAATTAAATTCAATGAATATATTATATAAAATATCTTCCGGCAGGTGACAGACAATTCAAAATTCAGCCGGTCACCTACCCCATTGTTCAGCAGTGTTCATCCTTGCTTAATTCGAATTTTCTCGATTTTTTTTCTTTAATTCTTATATCTCGAAAACTGTTTTTTTTTTTTTTTTATTCGTTATAGAATTTTTTAGAAAATATACATGAATATCATTCATTTAGATTTAGACCCGCTGGCTACTCTTTATATCGTATAGTGCGGGATTTTTTTTTATTGTCCTTTCTCTCTCTTAAAGTCGAATTTAAACTAAAGAAAGAGAAATTTATCCAGTATGGGAAACCATCAACCAACTAGCCCTTTTTGCACAGTAGACTATATCAGTCATCAATATATTTTCACATCTATACTATTATATAAAAATCAAAATCTGTCTGTCTGTTTGTAACGTATAGACTTCGAAACTACTGGAGTTTTTTTAATGGATAGAGAATTTTCCGGGGGTGGTTTTAGACTATATTACGTCTCCCCTAAAATTTGTCTTTCACTCGATTTTAATAAAATTTAAAATGACGGTTCTCTAGGGTGTAAATAATTGTAAAATGGTATTCCAGGCCTCAGAAAGTTGTATCGGCCCTATTCCTCCTACCTCCCCTCTAAAATTTATTTTCCACTCGATTTTCTTATTTCATATTATGGTTCAAAATTAATTAAAATACATTTATCTGGCAACTCTTAGTCATATCCAGAGACGCCGCCCGCCATGGCCTAGCGGGGTTGGGTTGCCGAAGTCTTTGGACCTTATTCACCCATAAAAAAATCTCATTTAATTGATATTGAGGAATTTGGTGATCATTCTGAATTTTTCTCTTTATGTAATATGATTTTTAATTCAATTTCATTTCTATTGAATATTAAATAAAAAAAAATAAATAAAAAACAAAATCAACTCGAAAAACAAAAGCTTTAATGGTTCGTTTGCTTTAACTATTTATAAATAGTCAGTAACAAGGCAATAAATTAAATACCATATACTTATTAATAAATTAAATTTTATTATAAGTAATTTAATTACATTTTTTTAATTATTATGGGTCCTCTTGAAAATATTCTACCACTTTATTAATTACGTCACGGCATTTGAGCCAATCAGAATGAAGCGGGGATGCAATTACATCAAAAGTCAATCAATCTGACGGTATTCATCTTAATCAATCTATAAAAGGACCAAGTCGCGGCGCCATCATTCATTCACTCCATCGCAATCAAAGACAACAAAATAAGCATCTTATGAATTGAAAAGGACAGCAAACTAAGTCAGCGTATTTGGCTGGTGAAGAGAAGACCTCGTCTGCCAGAAGCTATCGAGAATCATTGCATATCAACTTTCACCTTATCACCTTCAAATAAATAATCTTTAAAAATCATTTTCTGGAAATTTTTTTCCTGAAGGGGGCAGGTCCCATTAATAAATAGCCTTTTACAAACTAAAAAAACTTTTAGCGCGGGGGTATTATTATGTAGCCCCGGGGCCCTTCAAGTCTGTAAGCGGCTCTTACTGTGTATATATTTATTATATAAGAGTTTGGTTCAACAATGTATAAAATCCACTATGACACTTTCATAATGATTTTGTCAGCTTTGAAGATGGTACAAACACGGAACCGAAATGTCAGCCGTGCGAATTAAATAAAGAAAAAAATCTTAGCTGCATCTCTCATTTTCTACCATCTTATTAATATAACATCACAGCTATAAATTGCGTTTGTAAATGTTCTTCCTACCTAACTAATCATCGCGTACGTATACCGAGTATTTTTGACCGATATCTATTTGATACTTGATTCCAAAGTATCGATTCGAAAACTACTTGGTATCAAAAGAAAAAATATCGAGTATTTGTATTTACTCGTATCGTTTCATCCCTAATTAAAGGAAAAGTCAATCTGGCGGTATTCAGCCTAATCGGACTGTAAAAGGATCGAAACGCAGCGCCACCATTCATTCACTTCATCGCAACCAAAGACTTATAATGAATTGAAAAGAACGGCACAGTAAGTCGTCGTATAAAAAGCAACTATTGTGGCGGGTGAAGAGCAGCCATCGCCCGCCAGAAGTGATCGAGAATCATTGCACATTTACTTTCTCTGTATTTACATCATCTTTACTCTCAAATAAATTTTATCAACCAATAAATGACGTCTCTTAACCCTTCGGCGGGCTTTCCGCCTAGCCGTCTTAGGCGAGCAATTGCCCTCCTTTGGCGGGCAAGTTTGTTGCCAATTTCTTGTTGCAATGCAAAATTAAAATAAAAAAAAATTATTTCAAATATCTGATTTATTAAATCGTACATTTTGGCCAATTGGAGATTTTGCCATTGTCGGGCATCCGGGGCCAATGTATTTAAAAAAAAAAAAAAAGTAAAAAATCGTACATTTATTTTTTCTTGATTTTTTGTAATCAACTTTTACAGCGAGAGATGCTGAGAGATATGTTTAGGTTAGTTGCAAATGGCAATACGTGCTCTATTCTATTTGTCCTACTGGTTGCGTAGCCACGCCCACAGCCTTACAGTGGCCTAGTGAGGGGGGGAGCAAGGGGGGTCGTCATGCCCCGGGCTCTACTCACAAAGGGCCTGAAAAACAAAAAATTGCTGGATAATTTTTTCTCAAATTTAAAGCCTTGCTTGAGCCGATAACTTTATTTATTTATTAATTTGCGAGTATATTTTACATATAATACTATATAGTTTTCGAATGAGGGGGGGCGCTAAAAAGGTATTGCGCCCCAGGCGCGAGTTAAGCTCACTACGCCACTGCAGCCTTAGTCGTATATCTGGAAAGCTGGCTCTCAGCTACTAACTGCCTCTCTAATTTCTAAACCAACTTGTGAATTTTGTGTTCCATATTGAAGAAATTTGATTATAATTAATTTTCCGAAACATTTAAGAGATTCAAACTATTACTTCGTTACTCCCAGGGCCATGTACTATAGGTGTAATTAATTTTTCAAATAGATTCATTGAAAATTGTGGATTTCTATAGAACATATACATACGTTTTTCCATTTCATTTTTACTTTCTCGTATAGACAAAGTATTGTAATCGTAAAAAAATTCGACTTCGAGATTTTGATGTTTCTCCAAGTTTTAGACCTCCCTGAGTCCAAAAATATCATTTTGGGCATTACGTCTGTCTGTGTGTGTGTGTGGAACACGATTGCTTAAAAACCAAAGCAGCTAGATGGATGAAATTTAGTATATGCTCCTTACACTAAAATTGCAGATTTCTATCAACTTTTGGAGTAAATAGGTCACTTGGAAGTAGTACTTTACCTAATAAGTTTTTTCAGAAATTTCGAAAATTTCAATTTTTTTGTTATATTATGATAAAATACTCAAATTTAAAAAGTTTTTATTCTTTGATATTTTTCCGAAAACTGAATAGTTTTTGAAATAATCAACGAAGAAAACGACATTTTTCGTAAATTTTGGAAAGAAAAATAAAAAAAAATCATACAGGTGTCATTAAAAAACATGTAAATATAAACAAATGAATTTGTATAATATATTTTCGCACTCTCTAAGGAAAAATAATAAAAATTGTTATATAATTAAATTTTTATTAATTTTTTTCTTTAGGGACTCGAATTGAATAAAGACAGACAGCCTTGCAAGCAAAAGGCACCGCCGGCAAGTGCTGCCTCTGGTATCAATTCTATAAACCCTTTTTTGTTAAAATGAAATTCATCTTTAATTAATTCAAACAAATTTCATAAAATTAGTATAAATATCACGAAGGGGACAACCTAAAGGGGGAGGGGTCCTAAAAGGTGTCCCCCTCCTCGAAAAAGCAAAAATTCAAATATTGTGGAGCCCTAAATGGCATTTGAGTAGAAAGAGGGCGAAGGTAATGAGAGCGAGTGAGATGGAGAGAGTCGCTTAAAGATGCTGACTCACCGTCCTTGGTGCACACAAACCGGATTCCAAACAATACGCGTGACGTCATCTTTTCTGAGAAACTATTAAAGAGAGAAATAAAAATAAAATTGTTTTTTTTTTTTATATTCATCAAATTAGAAGAAAAAAACAAATTAAATAATTTCAAAAAATGAATATGAAAAAATTATTTTAATCAAGGAAATAAATATATTCTAACTTTTGATTGATGATTGAGGTGGGATTTATTTATTTTTCTTCCTGAGACGGTGTTAAAGTTAATTGTATTTTCAATTTATATTTCGGCCTCTAAGATCATTTGACTTTTGGGAAATTAAATAAAATGGCTTCCAGCAGGTGAGAGACTCAACACTCAGCGGGTCACCTATCCACGGTCCAGCAGTTCTTAGCCTTGCTTAACCCGAATTTTCTCAATTTTTTTTCTGCCTTTTCTCAGAACTATTCAATTTAAAAAAGCTATTTTTTTTTCTTTATACTCAACAAATTAATAAAAAAAATATCATTAAAAAAATTATTTTAATAATTATCTTTGATAACTGAAAATCTATTCAGTTTTTGAAAAAATGTCAAAGAATAAAAATTTTTTAAAATAGAGTAATTTATCACAATATGATAAAAAAATTGAAAATTTCGAAATTTCTAAAAAAAACTTATTAGGTAAAGTACTACTTCCAAGTGACGTATTTACTCCAAAAGTTGATAGAAATCTACAATTTTAGTGTAAGGAGCATATACCAAATTTCATCCATCTAGCTGCTTTGGTTTTTAAGCAATCGTGTTCACACACACACACCCCAAACGTAATTCCAAAAGAAGAAAGTCTCGGGGTAGTCATTCCCCATATTTATATATATAGATAGATACAATCAAACCTTAATATCTAATTAACATTTTTCTCATTTGGTATGATGTTGCAATAAGTTTTTTGAATTCGATTTTTTTATAACATAGATGTACACCTCGCCATCATTAATCGGGCCGGCGATAGATGTACAAAATATTATTATTAAATTATTCCAATAATATAATACAACAATCAAACCTTAAATCTAATTAACCGTTTTCTCATTCAACACAATCTTCCACATTTTACTAAGCTTACTAGGTATATCTATCTTCTTTGTTAAGTTATTTGGATGTTTATTAATTTATATAGACCCATTGACTTTTCCATTTAATCAGAAGCTTTAATTATAACCAATTTTTTTTTTTTTTACAATATTTAAAAAAAAAAAGAAAATTGAGTATATGAAACAAAAATTTGTCAATGAAGAGATAATTCTAGTCTAGTTTAATTGTTTCATCATCAGTTCGGATAAAATTATTAATGTTAATTTTATTATGATGAAAAATTATATGATTGTGACTGCAAATTATTTCTAGATAATGCGAACTCATTGTAAAATTAGCATTAATTAATAATTTGAAACGGTTTGATGATGGGACAATTAAAGTTGACCTGTAACATCTCGATATGAATGAACAACAATCATTTACGAGTTATTATTTTTTTTATAAATCAAAGAAAAAAAAATTGCTTAAATTCTTAATAATTTGCAATGGATAGTAGTAGTAGTGATAAACAAATAAAGTTTAATTAACTAACTTTGAGGATATGTTCCCGAAATGTTGGTGTTTATTTAGTTGTCTACATCCCATATCTGTTTTTGTAGTGGGCTCATTGTTTTTGTTCCGTTTAATATACCCAATTGAATAAATAAAGGGAGAGTCTCAGAAATTAAATTTATTAAATAATACAAAAATGATAAAAACACGTTTTGTATAAGGGACGCAATCAGGGAGAGTATCTGCTCGCAAAATAAAAAAATAAATTTTTGATATCGAATCTGGTAATTTTGTATCATTTTTAAAAATATTATAAAAATAATAAGAAAAAATCTGGTGTGACTGGCGCACAGCACACAACTTTCTCTTACCCTTCGGTAAGAGAAAGTTGTGCACTGTGCTGGTCACACCAGATTTTTTGTGTCGAGATATATTTAGTTTCCGATAGCACCTTAGTTTCAAACTTGCATTTTAAATGTTGATTGCTTGAAATAAACTATGGTTATTTTTCAAAATTTTAATCTCATATTTGGACATTTTATACACAATATAGATTCGTAAATAAATACAAAATTTCATAAGAATTGGAAAAAAAAATTTAAATGCGTAAAAAGTTCCAAAGGGGACCCCCTTTTGAATCGAAATTAACATACAAATCCCTATAGGAAATTAACATTGGTCAAATGCGAAGATAAGGTGGAAAAATTTAAAACGCGTAGAAAGAGAGAAGATAGTTTTGTGAGAGAGAGAGATATGTTTTCTCCGAAAAAAAATGGGCGTTTAAATAATAATTGATTTTTAATCTAATAAAAGAAAAGATTTAAATTCGGTTACCATGGCAACCATTTATTTCTCCTATCTTTCCTATGAAGCACAAGAGTAAAGTGTGCTTCAAACAATTTTGAGGGCAAAACGAGAATATACATTTGAAAGAGCATCTAAAAAATAATTGATTTTTGAATTTTAATCAAAATCGTTAGAGCGAATTTTGAGAAAATCGAAAAAAACTGAAAAAGTACATCAGTAAAGTACTAGTACTTTTTGGCCGATTTTGATTAAAAGCTTATTTTGTCGGTCCCGGGGGTGTTTAACTTAAATATAAAATTTCAGCCTCATAGCTCAATTCCTTCATGCTTAAAATTGAACACACACAGACACACAGACACACAGACAGACAGACAGACAGACAACAGACACACACACAGACAGACCATGTCGCGAAAACCACTTTTTTGGATTCAGGGGACCTCAAAACGTGAAGATCCATCAAAATCTCGACATCGAATTTTTGACATGAAACCAATACTTTCTCTCTATATATATATTACATATATACATAGGTAAGAGAAAGTAAAAAGGAGAATATATAGATGGTTGGTGATGTCTTCGGTGCGGTGTCTTCGATGATGAAGATGATGATGTTTCGGTCACCGCTGGCCGACCTTCGTCCGAACATTAATTGAAAGCGGACGTTTCTCGGAAAATATGTTGCAAGTGGTGGTAGTCTCTCTACCTGACAATAGCGAGTATAATATTCAGGCAGTCCAAAAGCCAGGAAACGAAAGATCTGATGATGATATGAGATTGTGAAGGCTTCACTGCCATGGAAATGCCGACGGCTTTAGTGATATGTTTCTGCTTCCACAGTCAACTCCTCTCAATTCAATTTTGGAAGGAATTCGTCTGAATGTTGAAATTCAGTGAGCCATTGTACAAATGAGGCTCTTCATGGATTGTTTTGTTTCTGCTTATTTAATTTTTTGGAAACAGAATTAACGAGGAAAGGTGACTTGGAATCTATTATTGACAATTTTGCATGACTCAAGGCGAGGAGATTAATTCTATAAAAATTTGGTGTGACTGGTCGCAATTTTAATAAATTTTATTCATTTAAATTATTAAAATTTTATTTGATTACAAGAATGGATCCAGAGGAGTTTCTCCTAGGGGGGCGGAGGTAATCTGGTGTGTCTGGTCGCAGAGCACACAATTTTTTTTTCTTACATTCAGTAATTTAAAGGTGCATTCTATAATTCAAATTTTTACTTTCTCTTACCCTATATTTAAGTATTAATTTTAAAAATGTTATATTTAGGCCTAAAATAAAATCTGACTCCAAGATTTTTCAAATCTCGAGGAGGGGGGATAATTACTTCCTTTAACCCCCCCCCCCCCCTTTTATCCGCCCTTGTTTGATTATTACGTCTAAAGTGTAAAATTGGGGCTATTTTAAATAAAAGAGAGATTGATAACAGTGAAGGAAGAGGTTTTATTATTAAAAACATATAAATGTAACGTTTGGACATAATTTTACGAGTTTATTAAGTAATTCATAAAAAAATTATAGAGAGGTTTTATTTAAGAAAAAAAAAAAAAAAATATTAAACTTAAGCATTTAAATAAGAATGTAATCGGGGTGTAATTGTTTATATCACTGGCTTCGCAACAATGATACAATCAATTACAATAACAAGGGAGTCTCATCTGCTTCCCTGTATCTCAGACTCCAAGTCTTTGTGTTTACTCACTTGTTTAATTATTGTTTATATATATATATATAACAAAATTTGTAATAATTTTGTTTTTCTATTTCGTTTAAAATAATTTATAAAAAATTAAAAATGAATTTGATTTTTTTTTTTTTTTTAATTAAGAGTTTGAATTGAATGTTTTTTTAAATTAAAATTAATTTGTTTTGAAGCGAATTAGTGATCATGGATTTGAGAAATAAAATAAAATTGGTAGGGGCTGTTTGAGACTTAGCTATTCCTGTTCTCGGATACTTGGGTGATGGAGGTCCACGCACAGGCGGACCCAGCAGCTCTGGTCGGCACATTAATTGGTAGTGGACCTTGAGGTTTGCCAGGTCCGATGATAACAAAATATTCTTCTCAGAGAGGAGTCAAGAAGCGAGAGTTTCGGTGGCTTCTTCAGGCATGTATTACTAGTTGGCCACCAATAAGAGATTTCGGTCACCAAAAACGTTGCTCGAGTTAGCACGATTAAATAAATAATTGATGTTCAATTGATCATAGGTGGCATTTGAACATATGCGACGGAATTAGTTTAAAAAAAATTTTTTGGATCGGACGATGTTAACACGTCGGTGGTCGGGGTGTAAAAAAGCGCCTCGTCGCCTCTTTAATTGACTTTATATAAATTCGCCTTTATGTGTATGTGTGTGTGAATTTATATTTATTTATTTTAAAATATTTTTG
>JAKCPI010030317.1:0-32866 GCA_023213315.1 Euborellia annulipes | reverse complement strand
TTGGAAATTTTCTAAGTTTGAACCATGAAAGTTTCCATTAAAAAATATATAATATTTTTCTTAAAAAACAATGAAATAATCTCAAGTAGAAAACGCATGGGTTGGACTTAATATTGTCCCTCACTGTACTATGTACATATCTCCACAGCAAATATTGAGACCAATGGTTTGGAAACAGTAAATTTGCAGCAACCGTAATTAAAAGTGTTTCCCACTGGTGAATTTGGGCAGAACCTAAGTTCTACCTCATTTCCTCATCTCACCCTCAGGAAAAAAAAACTAAAGAAAATTCCAAAAAATTTCCATTAAATTTGAACAAAGCCTATCATGTTCTCCAAGGCTACAAACAAATAAATGTTCTGGCTGAGTGAATAAAAATGTATGAAAATCAATGAAATTCATCTGGAAGAAAATGAGGTCTCTCTACAAGGATGAAGAAGGAAAACATCACAGAAGCAATGATCACGAGAGGACTTACTTTGGGGACTGAGAGAAGTTTGGAAGCGAAGAAAACGACAGTCGTGTACTAATTCAAACAAATAAATGACAAAAACTTTTTTTATAATTGATACATTATAAATGTAAAACTAATAAATATATTCTAATATTTTCCAAGGCCTTTTGAAAACAAGTTCTTAATGACTCGGCTTAGCAGTTTCAATCTAGGAGTCAGCTCATTGGTAATCTAGAGAAAAAAAGAAAGAATTCACATAAGTAAGATTTTATAGATAAATTCAAAAAACTTTTTTGTTTCTTCCTTTAAAACTGGAAAATTTAAATGAGAAAACTTTTTAATAGATGATGTTTTTTAACAGGAACCGCAATAAAAAAAAACCTTTGAGTAAATCAAACATTGAAAAGTTTTGGAGTTTATCTAAATGTTTTGAGTTAAGTTTCAAATAAGTATTGTATTTATATTTAAAATTCGTCTAATGCAAATTAAAGTAACCCTAACTATTTTGTTCGAAAACGGGACATTTTTGTAAAGAGCAAAAATGGCGAATTTTTGTTATTAGAAGTGGTAGATGGCAAGAGCTTTGGATCTGACAATGAGACAAAAATGCTGAGGTGGTCGTGGCTATTCATACTGGCGGGAGTTTCTTTGCAAATGGTATACAAAAGCCGGACACCCCCTACGAGGGTTTGAACCCGCTACTAGTGTTTCAACATTGGCAGAAACTATGTTGAAAAATAGTTTAAGACATGTATTTTCATGTAAAAATAAAATTGGCTTCAAAAACATTTTACTTTCTCTAAAGTATTGGATTCATGTCAAAAATTCGATGTCGAGATTTTGATGGATATAAACGTTTAAAGGTCCCCTGGATCCCAAAATGTAGTTTTCGCAACATGGTCTGTCTGTCTGTGTGTGTGTGTGTGATGTGTGTCTGTCTGTGTTCAATTTTAAGCATGAAGGAATTGAGCTAGGAGGTAGAAATTTTATATTTAAGTTAGACACCCACCTAATGTGTGAAAATAAGCTTTTGATCAAAATCGGCCAAAAAGTACTCGCACTTTACTGAGTTTTTCAGTTTTTTTTTCGATTTTCTCAAAATTCGCTCCAACGATTTTAATTAAAATTCAAAAAATCAATTATTTTTTGGATGCTCTTTAAAATGAATATTCTCATTTGCCATTGAAATCTTCTGAAGACCACTTTACTCTTGTACTTCATAGGAAGGATAGGAGAAATGTTTGCCATGGTAACAAAATATAAATATTTTCCCATACTTATAAATTTGACATTTTGAATTCTAATATATCGGGGGAAACTAAATATGTGTCGACACGAAACCGTGGAGGTCCTAGTTTGATTCCAGGGGGCGCAATTTTTGCCCAATCAAACACGAACTTATCTCGCAAATTTGTTATCTTAAACTATATACAGTATATATACCACTCACAAAATTTGTTAAAAGGAATTAATTTATTGGTAAAACTTTACAACCAGGGAAGTAAGCCTCGAGTGAAAGGGCGTGGCTGTGACCAAATTTGCCCTGCTGGTTGGAGAGTTCAGCAAATTTATTAAATAGTCTGGCGTTAGGTATAGTTATAAACCCCATTTCATAACTCTAGGTACTCTGGTTTTTTCGATTAAAACTTATTAATTTGAAAATGATACTTTTATTTTTATTTTTACAATAAAATATAAATAAAATAAAGCTATTAATTATTTTAATTATTAATAAAAACTATTATTATTAAATTAAATCAAAAAATATAAAATATTCATGTGTTTCTTAACGCAAAAATTGCTTATATTCTCAGATTATACAGTCTTTCATGGGCGTACCCACGAGGAGCAGGGGGGCAGCTGCCCCCCCTTCCCCCCTAGAAGCAACAAAAAAAAAAATTAAATGTTTATAAAGTGATGAAACGAAACAAAATTGGTGGTTGGCGACGGAGAATGATTCTTTTTGTTAGGACTCGAGGGTTTTTAGGCCTTTAATTCGAAGGCTTTACCCCTCTATATAAAAAATAGCTATGTCACAATCTGGACGACCATGATCTGCCCCCCCCCCCCTGGACGACCATGATCTGACCATGCCCCCCTAGATACGCCCTGAGTACGCCCATGCAGTCTTTGAATGTGTTTAATTGTTTCATAATTTCTTCTTTAATTATTACTTGTTTATAATGACTCATGATATATCTCAATGATGAAGAAAAAAGAAAAATTCATTCGTTTAGAGAAGAAGGGTGTTCATTTAGTAAACATTGCAAGGAAAATTGTTCCAAGTCACAATGTCGTTTGGTAATTTCATTAAAAACCGGATGGTTCAATCAAAAGAGGATAAATGTTTTTATTGTTCATTGATTTGTTGCTCTACTGGAATGAACGAATGAACATGTTTTTCTGCTGGAAAATTCAATCTTCGTTTTCATATCGATTCAAGAACGACGGACGTTTGTCTTCCATATTGGTGCCATACAGGTGTAAGTCGTGAAGCTCGTTTGATTCTTTGTAAATTTTCACTGGCTCGAATCATTCGAAAGAGTCTGGTGTTGGAGACAGATTCAAATTAGACTTAAAATCACTCAGGCTTCCTGTGATGTTGCTTGCTGCCGAATTATAGGGCGTCCATATCGCTCGGATAACTTTTTCTTTGTTCCTCCTTTTTGATTGAACCGTATGCATCATTTAATAAAATTACCAAACGACATTGTGACTTCGAACTATTTTCCTTGCATGTTTAAAAAATGAACACCCTTCTTCTCTAAACGCAAGAATTTTTCCTTTTTCTTCATCACTCAGATAGGTATCACGAGTCATTATAGATAAGTAATGATTAAAGAATAAATTGTGAAATAATTACAGATTCAAAGACTGTATATTCTGAGAATATAATCAATTTTTTCGTGGTGTGCCTATAGGTAAGAAACAGATTAATATTCATATTATTTGATTTAATTTAATAATAATAGTTTTTATTAATAATTAAAATAATTTATAGCTTTTATTTTATTTATATTTCATTGTAAAAACAGTAATGAAAGTTTCATTTTGAAATTAATAAGTTTTAAACGAAAAAATGAGTGTACCTATAGTAAAAGAATTAGATTTTCGGTTTAACTGTGGTTTATTTGTAAAAATTAAAATTAAATTAAATTAGTAATTTTTACAAATAAACCACAGTTAAACCGAAAATCTAATTCTTTTACTAATGATAACAATTGTGAAAGCCTAAACTCCAAAATTCGAGTGTACCTATAATTATGAAATGGGGTGTATATATATATGACAATTTGTGAAGTGGCTATTGTATTGTAACAATAAGGGAAGAGCAGGCAGTCAGAAAATAACCCTCTACAAAAGGAAACTCAAGAATATTGGAGACAGTTTCAACTTATCTAATTAAAGCCGAAACTGTCTCCAATACTCTTGAGTTTCATTTCGTAGAGGTTTCCTGTTTGTTCAAATACTGTTATATATATATCTGACAACTCAGTGAATAAGTGGTTAAATTGATTTTCTTTTTTCAGGTCAGGACTTTTTTAAAGTTACAAAATTGAAAGATAAAAACGCATACCCATGATCTCCAGCCTTTAAGGGCCATCGGTGTGCTACCCTTTGCAACAAGCTACCGGACCCTCGATCACACCAACTCACATTCCCAATGTATGGAAGTTGAACTTGCATTTCTACAAGAGAATTTTTATAGTGAGAAATCTTTAAAGAAAAATTTCTCACTTGTCAGCAGCTTTTTAAACACAGGTTTGCTCTAACATCTACTCAGCAATGCTCTTATCAGAGGCTGAGTGAGTTCCTGGTTTCGATTAGCGAAAGCCATGGGGCGTTCGGCCTACTAGACTCACACATTTGTTAAATATATCTATCACTAGACAAGTCCGAATCGAGGTATTTATTGAATATTAATATATTATTCAAATAAATATAAGTCGAAAATTATTTAACTTGATATTAAATTCAGCCTCTGACTAAATCGACTTAACCACTTTGTCATTGAGATGGCAGATATATATTTATATATATATAGTATTTGAAAATAGATTTTTTGAAAATAATATAATTAAAAAATTGTTGCTAGTTATTTTTATTCTATTTTTCGAAGGACTTTTTTCATTATGAGAAAAAAAAGGCTCATTTTAAACCGAGGTAATAAATCATATATTCTTAATAATATTATTACTTACTTGTTATTTATGCAATTTTGATTGATTTCTCTTACAACCTCAGGTGATGTTCTTGTTTTTTATTATATTAATATCACATTCACGGTTTTTGAATCCCAAAAGCCAATTTCTTTTCTGCTGAAAAAAAAGTAATGCAATTGTCATTTACACTTCACTTAATAATATTTAATTATTTATTTAGGCAATATTTATAGTATATATGAATATATTTTAATAAATAAAAGCCAATAGATAATAATTATGATAGGGACAAAGATATTTTATAAGTAATATCAATTTAAAAAAAAATTAACCTAACCTTAATGACAGTTGAATCAATCATATATAATAGAGATAATTATTTTCAATATAATTAATGAATATATTTGTTAGAATAAAAAACACATGAAAGAATTATTTAAAAATCATTTTACCTTTTTGTGAAGAAAAATATGATAATATAGTTGCTGTCAAAATATCTTGGCTTGAAAACTTGTCATAGAAAACTTGGAGAAAATGCCAGCTGACCATAGATATATTATCTGCGAGAATCCAACTCTATCAAAATAACTGGAAGACTAAAATTAAAAAAAAAAAAAATATTTCAACTAAAAATTAATTAAATGGAAAATAATTAAAAATATTCTTATCTGAATATATACTTAATTTTTTTAATTGGAATAAATATTTATAGGTTTGAAAAAATTAAGAGGGAACTATGAATTTCAAAAAAACCTTATGTAAATGGTTTATTTAAACAAATTAATTTGCTAAAAGTCAAAGTTTCGCTCTATATAATCTTAATATTGACTACCAATTAATTAAAAAAAAAGGGTTGGGGTCTAAATGGATTTGCCTCTCAAATCTAGGAGGAGATTGGTTGTGTGTAATATTAATAAATAATATTTGTGTTTGGTTTGGATTGACTTCGAGTTCACACTCCAAGTTCAAGTGTTACTGGGGCCCTCCGAGGGAGCCCGGGCCCTTGGAGCACCATAAAATTAATATAAAAAAATAATTATCATGGTTAAAATTTCAATTAAAAAAAAAAAAAAGTTTTTTTCTAAGGGGGCCAGGTCTAAAATCTTAAAATTATAGGGCAGGCGTTGTTCGGGGTGGCCTCCGAGACCGTCAACTCTGCCTGAAGTCCTGAATGTGTGCAATGATGTGCTGGATGGTGTAGTATTGGTTTGTTAGTACTGTAGTTGTTTTAATCTGCTAATCGCTCATATATATATATATATATATATATATATATATATATATTAGGGGTATGACTTTTGGACTTTTTTCCCAAAATGACAACCTAAACCAACCGAACACAAACGCAATTACACACGCCCAACCTTCCTCCAGCTCTCAGAGAACAAACCACGCCTCTGAGGCATCCACCAAATTGACCTGGGGGACCAGCAAGACTGCAAACCCGTAAACAAACTACCTCAACAATTTCCCCCAATCCCATACTCTTGAAAATGGCTCCAAAAGGAGAGCCGAAACGTCGAGTAAATCTCAACATCACAAGCGACTTAACCCAAGAAAACTAATCTTTGCATATATATATATATATATTGATATATAGGTCTATATAAATTCTTAAAAGATTCGATTTTGTTTATTATATTTATATTAAGATAAAATTAATTATATAGTCAGATGATAGCCTTAAGTTTACCTGTTATATTACAACCGTTTTGAGAAAAATTGTATCTCTTTATTCATGATTAGTTTGAAGAAAAGACCCAAAGCGTTTGAGGAGTATTATCATAAAGTGGTTAGTGAAAATTAAGTTGGTGCTGAGCAACAAGATCTGTCCTAAAAATATACCCATCTCTGAATCTGTTTAATGGAGGGGGAGGAATTGTAGAGGAAGAGGCAGCCTCTAATGGGTGTGCCCTGGACAGAAATGACAATCCTACTCCTACTCAATCAAATCGTAGTTGTCATCCAGATATCCAAAAAGTGTGCATGCCCTATGCGGAGTATAAAACAGTACCATAAGATAAGATTCTTATTTTAAAAAAATATTATCTGGAATTTTTGGCTACCTCCTCCTCGATTGTGCCACTGATGTATGTATATATATAACTTATATATATAGTATTAGGGTGGTCATTAAAAATAGATTTTTGCAATTTGCACCGGGCACCCTGTTGTTTTTTTCTACTCATTAAAAAAGAATTTTAGGAATTTTTGGGAATTTTTTAGCATGATTTTAGGGGTCGCTACCACCGTATAAAGTTTAGGCCTATTCAAATACATTGATCCAGTCTATGACATATTACCTGGAAAGTATTCCGAAGTTAATGAAACTTTTACAGGTTATTTGGGGGTACTCTAGGATGTCTATCCTAAGTCCACGACTTCGAGCTAACTTGGAAGGGGGTGGGGTGGGGGGACCTCAAGTTTTGGACTTTTTTCAGTTTTTCGCTTATATTTCGTAATCTAAGCATATTTTGTCCACTATAGACCCAAGCAAAGTTGTAGAGCATCAAAATTTCTTTAAGATTTGTTACATAAAACAAATTTGTAGACCCTATATTAACCGAGATACAGCCTGTCAAATTTGGAAAAATTTTCTCGAAATGTAAAATTTTGTATAACTCTGACAAAATTTGGTCTACAAATTCGTTTTATGTACCAAATTTTAGCAAATTTAATTTCCTACAACTTGCTTTAGTACTATAGTGGACAAAATATGCGTAGTTACGAAATATAAGCGAAAAACTGAAAAAAGTTCAAAACTTTTGAGGTTTTTCCTCCCCCCCCCTCCCTTCCCTTTAGTTAGCACAAGGTCTCAACGTCGAGGACTTAGGATAGACTTCCTAGAGTATCTCCAAATAACCTGTAAAAGTTTCATTAACTTCGGAATACTGTCCAGCTAAAAAGTCATATCGACTGGACTATTAAGGCCCTCAATCTATTTGAATAGGCCTAAACTATAAAGGGGGGTAGTGACCCCTAAAATCATGTTAAAAAATTCGCGAAAATTCCTATAATTTTTTTTAATGAGTAGAACAAAATAGCAGGGTGCCCTAGTATAAATTGCAAAAGTCAATTTTTAAGGACCCCCTAATATATATATATACGATGATAAGTTTTCTCGGGTCAAGTCGCGTGGAATGTTGAGATTCAAGCACGAGTAAATCTCAAAATCCCACGCGACTTAACCCGAGAAAACTTATCTTCGCATACATTCGGTCGCGGAAACCTTGCAGAACATATATATATATATATATATATATATTTATTAGGGTATATTGATATATATTTATTTAGGATTTGTTTATATAGGACGTATTTTTAAAAATCATTAAATTAATTTTTGTTTAAAAGAAATGGCTATAGAAAGTGATGAATGAAAGAAAAAATATATTTATTTGTTCATACTAATTAAAATAAATATTAGATTTAAAAAAAAACGCACGAAAATAATACTGTATATAAAAGATTTTCTTTAGTGATGCATACCGGTAAGGATTTGCAGACTATTATCTTCCTCTTCTTATATTTTTTTTTAAATTTTGTCCTTTGGGCCATTTGGGCTTTCATTGGATTACGTATAATTCTCAATATATCGATGGCTACGGGGGACGGTCCGCACGCTGATTCCTTGAGGTCACCCACCCGAGATTTCGCCGTGCTCTTCTTATATTAAATATACATTTTTTTACCTAAAAAAATAACAAACTGTTAGAACAATTAGAAAATCGATTTAATTCCAGCCATCTCGATTCCAGGGGCTATGGGGTGCTAGGCCTCATTAACAAAAAACATACGATTTATTTCAATCCATGTTGGAATAATATTTGACTATAAGAAATGAAATCATCAAGGAAAAGAATTTAAAAAAAAAATACAAAATTGTTATCAAAATTCGTTATAATTGATAACAATATATATACTTATAAATTTTTCAAAAAAAATAATGCTATCACTTTTATGTAAGTCTGAATAATAAATAAGGTAGATAGCCTTAAGGAAATTGAAAACAATTTCTCATGCTAGAACATTTTAAATGAAAAACATAAGACAATTTATTATTTCCTTTATATTTTTTTTAAGTTTTTTATAGTCTCTAAAAAATACTAATTTCTTTTTTTTTTATAATTAGTTAATGAATTATTCAAAGTTGAGATAATAAAAAGTTACCTTTGATACTTTTGTACAAATATTAATGTTTTTTTTTATTAAATAAATAGATAAGTGAAATCTATTAAAAACTCCTTTAATTAAATGGTAATTTGATATGATAAAGTATTTTAAAAAATAGGAAGAGAAGGTATTAAATTTGTGAATACAACAAAACAAAATTAGGTTCTTACTATCTAATTTTTAGTAGAGATATCACATTCTTGGGACAAACTCCAAGGACTTATTAATGAGGAATATAAAAATTATATATAATTAATTTCTTTATTGAGAAAATTAATTCATACACTTTTTTTAAACTTTTATGCTGTATAAAATTATATTAAATATGAATTTTTCACAGACATTTTATTGCAGTTCTGTAATTGTATAAAAAATATTAAAACATACAATAAGAAATATTCATGGTGATGTAAAAAACTTATGCTTTAACAATAATGATTTGTGTAACCAATCAATCAAAGTGTTCAATATAAATATTTAAAAATAAAATTATAAAAATAGATAATATATTTAAATATCGTTGCCGAAGATTAGACAAACATTTTATATATATAAATATTTGAAGTTATAAAATTTACGAATGAAAAATAAATATTTCGTTCTTTGATAATATTAGGTGAAAAAATAATATCAATATATTCTCTCAAAAATAGAATACCTTTTTTAGTTAATTTGAGATTATATATATATGTTAAGTCATGTTTATGCTCGATGATTTTCGATTTTAAATAAGGCAAGAAAAAATGATAATCATAAGCTATTAGTTCGTATAAATAAATAAATAAATAGTAACGCATTAATTAAGTTTCTTGATGTTTTAATTATATGAGGAGTTATGCAAAATTTTCGGAACATCATTTATATTATCGTTGCGGTTACATATGTATTAAATTTAGCAGAGTAGTATTAGATAGTAATGGAAGTAAAATTTCAACAATCCAATGACAGAAAAATATTTACTTCTACTTTTTCGTCAGATTGTTAGTGATGTAAAGAGCCATCACTTATGATAAAAGCTATAATTGCAATTATGACTCTTAGATAATAAAAAATTCAAAAATAAGGTAAAAACTCGACACGCAACAAACACTAACTTCCAAAAAATCTAATACAATTTCTATACGATAATACCATCAATTCCGGATATTTTTATAATCACCTCGTATGTTTACAAACATTAAGCATTATTCATTTTTGAAATTCTAAGCATCTACAGCGTTTCTAGTCATAGATTCAAGTTCTATTTCATCAGTAACATTTTTTGATCTTTGTTGTTTTGGCGGTTTTGAATGTTTTTCTGTTTTACAATTTTCGATAAAATCTTTGGAATCAAGTGTTATAGTTCGTATTGCAATTAAAATACCAAAAACATTTTTCATTAAGAAAATATGTGCTTTTCTTTGGTATCTTATCCATAGGTACATTCTAAGTGTTAAAAAAGGTACATCAATCATAATAAGATGCAAGATTGAATATATAATTGACATTGGAAGAAAGAGATTATCAAAATTGACATTTGACAAACTTAATTTATATAAAGCCAAAGTTGGAAGAAGAAAATCCATAGATCCTAATACCAGAACTGTCGTTTCAAGAGCAAATGTCAATGGATTCAGATTTGACTCTTGGACTAGAAGTAAAGCCAAAATATTAACAGTATCTAAAATTTCAATGGCAGTTTTTCCACATACATGTGTAACAAACATATTTCTTGCAGAATGTCTATCGGATTCGTTATGTCCCTCGACAAGAAGTAAAAATATTATTCCAGATAGAGCAATAGTTATTTGTAATAATTGAGTTCCAAACACATCTTTTGGGGATATCACTTTTGGAATATTTGAAGTAAATATCATTATCAGTTTGGCAAATAGAATTAAACTATAAAATAACCAGGAAATATAGCTAAGAGGCATTACACCTAATTTCTTAGTTGGAAATTTCTTGCTAACAATATTTTTAGGAGAAAATAAAAATTCGCTTGGATGGGAACTCATCTTATTACCTAAGAATTGATAAGATACAGTTAGAGTGCCAGCAAAAATGAATACACAAACAAAATCAGCGATAAACCAGAAATAGGGATGTACATTATTTTTAAAATTAGCTATAATATAATAATTCAATATACTCCCCTGAACGATCACCAAAATTATTAAAAATGTGCCATTTATAAAATGTAGAAGAAGTCTTTTGGAGAAGCAAGAAGGGCTGATCTCTTCACTAGAAGACATTATGAAGTGACAGTTTGGTCAAAGTCGAATTCAAATTAACTGAAAATATATTTCCATTTAAATTCAAAGAATTTAATAATTTTAATGAATTTATCTTACCTTAAAACCATTGTCTTTTATTATATAATTTAAAATTTTAAAGATATTTGTATATATATATATATACTATTCTTAGAAATAAAATAATCTTAATGAATTCAGAACACAACAATAAATAGTAAAAATAATTTCTTTGTTTTTTAAATGCTAATGATTCTTGTTCATTCTTAAATTAGAAAAATTTGAAAATGGACAAAATTGAGAACCAACTTATGAAAATGGCCATAAAGATAGCAATGGTCACAGTCATCCTAATTAAACTTTAATATTTTTAAAATTAATTGATAATTAATAGTAATTAACTTTAAATTAATACTATATTATTATTGAAAAACATTAAAATTCATAATAAAATTTAAATATCTAAAATTTTAAAAATATACAAAATTTGGAGAAATAATTTTTAATTCTATAAATAAAAATAATTTACTATAATATTTAAATAAATTAAGAATTATATTATTTGGAAACTGTATTTTAGAATGATTAATTTAAATTAGTGATTTTAGAAATGCAATGTTGTTAGCTCTGATTACCTTCAACCTTGGCCACTTCTTTCAAAATCTTGTTTGTAAATTCTTTTACGTTTTAAAATTAAAAGTTTATTTCTTGACTAGTCTAAATGTTTTCCGCAGTTTTTAATTAGACTGACATTTCATAAGTTTTTAATAATTTGATTAAAAATTTAATAAATTCATTTTTAAATAGATAAAGCATAACCTTTCTTTAGTTTATTTGGTAATCATTTTCAATAAAAACCTTGAATTTGAAAATACATAAATAAGAGTAGATAAAATGTCTGACAACCAGAAATCCCCTTCAAAATTATTGATTGATACGCAGTCAGAAAAAAGATTACAAGTTCCAAGTCCTATTATTACAAGAAGAACTCGAACTGAATCAACGTAAGTATTTCTTAGGTTCCCAATCACAGTAGTATTTAATCGTAAGAGAGTTGTAAATTGGTACATAGTTATTAAAGTTCTTAAACTTATTCCTTTTAAAAAATGTCATCTTTCATTTAAAGAAAAAAAAAAAAACGTTTTGCTATCTTATGTACTCTATGTTTTCTTCTATTTATCTTCAAGTCATCTTGATAGAGAGAATCACTGCTTTCAAGCGTTTTCTGCTCATTTTGATAATTGGTAGATTTTAATCAATATGCTTTTATCGTTTCCGGTTTGGAACGGCATGTTCATTTTTTGAGAATATTTGTCTGATACATTAAGATTCCCAATGTCGCGGGCTATCATTTAAGTTCATTTACGATTATGGGAATATTTAACATCATAGCCAGGCCTGGCTGAAATCTTTGTTTTTTTCGAAATGAAAAGCCTCTCTGAACTCGCCTGTTTAAAAAATCACGAATTAGACTAATTTTAAGAGTGCTAAATGTGTGAGTAGGGGAGGGGGAGGAAGCAACATTGAATATTACTAAGCAGAGATCGAGGTCTTCATCTATCATATTGTAACGACACCTTACAAGACAAGTAACATCGAGCTCTTCTTAGTACTAGTAACATTGAAGTCTATTTTTACAAATATCTAGGCCCTGATTAAACATTTGTTTCGAAATCTACCAACTAGTATTGATGATCTAAGAAAAAATATACACGAATTTGAGGCACAAAATCTACGTTTGACATTAATTTTTTAGTCTCAGTGGTCGCATTTAGACAGGGAGCAAGTGGTATATATCCCAGGGTCTGGACTCTTCGGATTCTACCTAAAAAATAAACTGCCCAGCAAAAAAAGGACATGAAAAAAAGGATGGAAACAATTATATATATATATAAGATATCAATATTCACCAAGAAAACGCTATTGAATATTATAATGATGCATGATTATTTTAAAGGTTTTTAAGTATACCAATGTGTCTTACAACAAACTAATAAATTTTTTTAATTCTTAGGAGTTCAAAAACTTCCGATCCTGAATTCGGTAAAGTCAAGGAATTCTGTCGAGCAAAAGGTCATGGATTTATTGTTCCTAGTTCAGGGAGTGAACCAATATTTGTACACGTATCAGAGTAAGTAAATTCAATTAAGTTATACACATTTTCTTATAAAAAGAATTATTTATTATTAATATACATTTTACAATTTGATTTGATTTTTGTAGTATTGAAGGAGAATATGTTCCCTTACCTGGTGATGAAGTACAATATAGATTATGTCCAATTCCACCAAAATATGAAAAATATCAAGCAGTTCAAGTAAGAATTATCAATTTGACACCTCAAGTACATTTGAGATGGAATTGCCATCTCACTGAAGAAGAACATTGAATTTAATAAATGGCATTTGGTTCTACTCTGCTTGCAAGAATTAAATAACATGGCCACACATTTATTTTTTTTAATGGCTGAGTTTTATTTTATAATTTCGAATTCATGTTTTATTTAAAAAAAAAATCAAAAAGTGATACAACCATGTTCATTTATTCTAAACAACGGAAAGAATCAGTCTTTATTGATTAACAGTCCTTTTTTTGGCACTAGGATTCAGCGGTTTTCCGCTTCTCCCAACCAGATTATTTCTTATTAAAATGTTTTATTCATTAGTACTCGAGAACAATTAAAATATTGGTATTTATTTTAAACGTTTAAACAATCATATAAAATTATAAATTTAATTATCTTCGTTTAAATATTCTATCTAATGCTGTTTTTATTCATTTTTTAAGCAGGAAATAAATATACATTAAATTAAATGCTGAAAGATAGAGCTTCCGTTTCTAGGATTATCGAAAATTGAATGGGACTAGATAAAATCTAAATGAAATTTCAATAGTGATACTTCTATTTGAAGTTAGCTAGATTAGTTTCTTTCGAATTCTTAAAATAATAAATCGCTATAAAAAATCTAGCTCTTTATACACGCTCCTTATTCACATTTTCAAAAGTTGTTTTCTTTTTCACACTTTCATCCTGGAAAAAAGTGAAATATATATATATAGAAAAACAGTTCTTTCAATATTATTTATATTAATTTTATATAAGTTGAAAATCAGTTTTACACTTATGTTTGTTATTGTTCACTGTTTTAAAGTTTAAAAATATATACAAATATTCTTTAACAAAATTATAAAGAATAAGCAACAAATTTGTAAATCATAAGACTCTCAGGGAGCGTGTGATCGGGGAAGGGGGGGCTTTTACATCGCGCACATGGATTGATTCTAAGGCATTGTATATTATCTTATAATATAAAAGAGGCTACGTGATACGTATAACAAGAACAACACTTGATGGCTGGGCTTAGGACACAATCAATGGTGGAGTTCAGCAGAGGTGCAGGGACCGAGTTCTCCGAATGTCCCCAGGCCCGGCGAATCCTGCAACGAATTTTATACAACTTTAGCCAATTTTATTATGACTTTTTGCTGATATACATATATATACAAATATAAATATATGCTTGATACAAATATTTAATAACGCACAATATTTATGATAAAATAATTGAAATATTTTGTAAATGAAAAGCTTTTTATTGTATTTTTTATTTATAGCAGAAATTTTTTGAATAAATTGACTTTCTTCTTCCAAATCTGTCTATTTAATTGTTAATTAATAAAGAAAATTTAAGTTCCACAAAATTTAGGTGTTTATATTTCATATTTCACATGAAAGATAAAACAACAAAGTATTAACAAGCGAAAAATAGATGAAAATATAAACCAAAAGTAAAAATATATGGGGGGAACCTATAAGTTTTGGATGCGAACCTGCGACCCTTGGTACAAATGGCCAGTCAGCATGCTAACCACTACACCAAGGCTGGGGCAATATAAATATTTATAAGATTAAGATTTTTGAGTACGGTATGTACAGGCAGCTAGCGTAAATATTAAACTATAGACATGCCATGTGTTTTTTAATGTGATTATTTCATTGTTTTTATAAAAGAATATAGCAATTTTTGACGGTAGAAACAGCACGAGAATTTATTTTTATATAGCAATTTTTATTCAAATTCTCATCTATGTTTGAACTCAAAAAGTTTACATTAAAATTTTCTCATAAATTTAAAAAACAAACAAACAATGATAATCCCTTAAGAAAATTCAATATTGTCCCTCAATGTGCTTATATAGATAGCTACAAAGCCGAAGCTAGAAAATTTTTACAGGGACGATTTTTTTGGAACTCTTCGAGCCATTACCCCCACCCTTAAATGAATAAATCAAATATAAAATATTTTGTATAGTTTCATTTTAAAATTTTAACACGGTTATTTATTTTTTAAAGATTTATAGATTGGGTAGGAGCCGGTCCACCTCGTCTCTCCCTTATACTTTAAATGCACCTGATGTAATTGTGAGTTCTAATACGAACAAAATACTACTTTTTGTTTTTAAAAATATTCTTTTAAAATTGGGCAATATGCATTTCGAAGGATACATATAAGAACAGCAATGCAGAGTCCGCTCTATCAATGTGGCAGCCCTAAGCAGAAAGGCTCTTTATTAGATTTTTTAATCTAAATAAAAAATCAAATATTTTAAAATGCTAATAAAAAATTTTGATTAATTGGATACAGTGGCGTCATTTCAACTTCGTCTTGGGGAGGGGGGGGGGGCAAACATTTTTTTTTTCTTCAAATTTACTTACAAATAGGTACTCAAATTTGGTCAAAACATATTTACTTTTTTTCTTTTTTTTTTAATTCAAAAAACACACTTTTCACACTCACATTCACATACACGTACTCACAGTCTTTTCGACAACTTAGGCCATGTAAGACTTTTTACGATAATCGTTATTATGAAAATATATATATTGGGGTCTAGGCATTTGGTATCCAAATGGCTTAAATAAAATCATCGGACTGCCTGAGATCCGAACCCTCGACCCTTGGTATACAAGGCAGGCGCGCTACCAACTACGTCAAGCTCGAGGGCACATATTTAATTTAATTGTTTAATTTTGTACAGTCGGTATACTCGTTGAAGTATTTAATTTAGAATAATATAAAATTTTATAAAAATCAGAACCCTTGGGGGGGGGGGGAATGCCTCTCCCCCCCAAATGACGCCACAGATTGAATATTTAACTTTTCAATTTTATATCATAAAACCAAAATGCCATCCCGTTCGGGCTGTCCGCACCTAGAACGAGCCCGTAGCAATGAGTAAATACTAGAAGGTGCACAAGCGGATTATTTTTTAGCAGGAGAGGAGGTAGAGTGTAGCACTAAGCTTGACCAATTTTATTTTAGTTTTCAAAGTAAAATAACAAAAATGTTGACATTGACAAAATTTTGCTTTTGACAAACAGGTAAAAATAAGAAACGTCTTAAATAAATTTAGATCCAAAAGTGATGAGGACAAACAATTTCTCCATTTGTCACAGGGCGTCAAAGGGGTATGAGCCTGATTTTTGTTAATTTACGACACTGAAATTTAACAGTCGGATTTAGGCAAGGAAGGATTAGGAAAAGGGGGATACCTCTCTGACTTCTAAGACGGAGGGCAGTAGCTCGTCGGTGGAGCCTGGCGTGCGTGGTGACGGCGTGAGTACACCGCTATGGGCGGACATTGGCGGAGCTGAAGCGGGCCTCCTCAGCAACATTGCGTCTTGTAGTACAGCTGCTGCAGCTACTGCCGCCTGACGCGCCTCCTTTTGTTCTCGTTCACGTTCGAATCGTCGTACACCGCACGTATAGCTCCTCTGCGACGAAGTGGTACTGTGCACCGAAGCTAGACTTGCGCGACGCGATCCTGCACAGGGGCACCGTTGCCAGCAAAGCAAGTCAGTCCTCCGATCAATCTCGTAAAAATGGAACATTTAAAATCAGCCCAGCCTGACAGCCTGATGCTTCAACATTTAGAAAACAAATAGCCTTAGTGTTTAAAAAATAATAATAATAAATAAAAAATTTAAATTCAAATAGTGCTAGGTACCATAAAAAGAGGTCGTGAGAAATAATAACCATCTATGTATTAGGTTCCAGGTTGAACCCTCAGAAACAGTTGGTTCTTATTTTTCCGAACATTTAATCAACTGTTCCTCGGAAAGATCCAAAAAGAGACAGGAAAGAAGTCTTACTCAGTAACTTCCCACTCTCTTAGAGGTTGTTTATGAGGCATCTTTTGATTTTCACAATTTTAAAATGAGAAAAAATTTTTGTAGTTTGAGAATAGTTAACAAATCTAAAAATGCGAAATATCAGAATTAATAAAGGGATATAAAACTCTTAGATTGTTGCTTCTCTTATAGATAGGCAAATATTTTTCCATTTACGTTAATGAAAAAAAACCTCTGGACTCAGACAGCAAAATAGATAATTTTGTAATTTTATTTAAGGTCTTTTTCGCCCATTTAGATTGGTAGCCAATCCAATTGAAATGAATTGTTGCCGCATGAGACAGGATGCGAACCCGCGACTCTTGGTACAAATGGTCAGCACACTAACCACTACACCAAGGTCCGAGGATAAAATAGATAATTAATAAAATAAACATTTTTAGGCCTTCGGACCTTGACGTAGGGGTTAGAGTGCTAGCCAGGGGGGCCGGAACGAATTTGAAAAAAATGAATTTCTTACTCTTTTAATTTTTTTTAATTTAAAAGATTTTATTTTCAAAAGTAAAAATATATCATTTTTAAAAATAAATGAAATAAAAGAAGATATATTGCCCCCCTCTGCCCCCCCCCCCCCCCTATAGGATGCCAGGGGGTACCCTTGCCCCCCCCCCCCCAGTTCCGGCGCCTATGGTGCCAAGGGTCGTGGGTTCGCTTCTTGTCTCATGCGACAATTTATTTCAATTGGATTGGCTACCAATCTAATTGAAATAAATATAGACGGGATCTAAATGGCCTTCGATGCCGATAAAGACCTTAATAAAATTTAAAAAAAATGTTTTTTTACATTACATGAAAAAAGAAATCTATATAACTTATAAGATACTACAAATCATTTGAAATAAATAGGGATGGGGTCTAAATGGCCTTAGTAGTCGAAAAAGACCTTAATAAAAAAAACAAAAAAAAAAAAAAAAACAAGATTTTGAGAAATTTTTTTGAGTGGGTGGTGTGGGCGTTGACTGCTGAGTTTAAGCTTTTTGTTAATCCTCAGGAGCACTGGCAGATTCTCCCCTCCCTTTGTAAATTGAAAGAAATCAGTTTTTAGGTCCCGGGGGACTTGGTATTTAGAAGAGGGAAATATTGCCCCCTCGAGGAGGTGATAAAACTATTAAATGAAATAGTAAAACTTTTTCACTTCAATTTGAAAACAAATTAGAATATAGAGTTTCAAATAAGTAATTAGTTATTTAATAGACCTTTTGATTTCATAGGGGACTATTATTTTACGGACATTTGGATTAATTTCCAATTAGTCCATTCAGGGTTATATCCTCTGAGATAACGACTTGTATTTGGTTTGTTGTTTTAATTAATTATAGCTTATATTAGAGAGCTATATAATCCCTGTTAAGAAAAGACATTTCTCTTATTAATTTTAAGATGATAGATAATATTTTTTTATAATGATCATGGCTAACGGCCAGAGCCGCCGAGAGCCTGCCGGGCCTCGGGGCTGTATTAATACGCCTCCCTCCCTTTAAAAAATGCTTACATTTGAAATTTAATATGCTCTTCAGAGGGGAAATTTTTTTTTTTTTTTTCAAAACCAATTAAGAGTTTGAGGAAAATTTTGATGAGAAAAAAATTAGATTAGAATTAGTATAATTGAATGCATGGGAGAAAGTGTTTATAGTAAGTGCTTTTAATTTTAAAGCGTCTTTTTATTTTATTTTAATCATCTAATCCAGGGGTCGGCAACCTTTTTCGGACGGCGAGCCATTTCAAAATAAAATTTTTTATTGCGGGCCGCACATCCAAATGTAACAACAAAACAAAATAAAATTATTTTTCAATATTTCCAGAGCTTGAAAGAGAGAATGGTCTTTGCTTTTATTTTTCTCGTTGTTTGAAACTTTTGATGTCAAGTTTCTTATTTTTCTTGATTTTGGAAAGGCCTGAATAGTCTAAAAATAAAAATCAGACTAAGTTCACCTTTGGCGGGCCGTGCAAAAAGTTGCAGGTTGTCGACCCCTGATCTAATCAAATAAATAATACATTTTTCAAATTAATATAATAAGCTTATTTAATCGGAAAAATTATTTTGAAAAATGAATATTAATTAAAAAAAAAAATAATTAAAATTAAAAAGGTCATTGATAAAATTATCTACTATTTCAGTCCGCACAACCCATTATCTCATGATGTTCATTATTTCGAGTTACTCGTTTGTAACCTAATAGGGCTAAATATGATTTGTACCAAAACCCAATCATTAGAAAAAATAATTTTCCTCCCCTGAATAGAGGAAAGTTGGACTCTAGTTAATGCGGATGGAACCTATTCTTCTTGTCTATGCTAATCACAAGATTAGATAGATAACTCTTTTCTATACTGTATAAAAATTGTCTTTTTTGTATTTTCTTTTGACATTTTTTGGAGGAGGGGATTGAATAAGCCATTGCAGTAGCCTCTTTTTATGAATCTTGAGCAGTGAATTAAAAAATAAACTGATTACATATTCAGGGTATTTATTTAATTTTGAAAAGAGAATTGTAGGATTTTGAAATTAAAATTTTGGCGTGTTGATAAAAAAGAAAACAAGAGGATGCACCTAGCGAATTTGCTTTATTAGGATTAGGACTCATGCTAACGTTTCGGTCCTAAGTTTGAACCATCATCAGATGTTTTGATTGTCATAAAGGTATATATACCCCTATAATCTTCCACAAAATCTTTATGAAATAGCCCTGATGATGTGGACCATCTTAGGACCGAAACGTTAGCTGTGGGCTGATCCTATTAAAGGAAGAATTCACTCGCTACATCGTATTTTTTCCTCTTTTATCAACACATCTCTACTTTAAAGCCTTACACCCTTGAAACATGAAATTTTGTTAGCTAAAATGTAAATTTTCTAGCCCACGAAACAATTTTCTCATCTTGTAGAAAGAGGGATGAAATTTGAGAAAGTTCTTTTTTTTATTATTTATAATAAAAGGTTAAAAAAATCATATTTTTGCGAATTTTTTTCTCATTTAGCTATACGTATACTATCTAATATATTTGAAATATACAATTGGGCATATCATTGAATAATTAGAGATTTCGTTTTTATTAAGTATAATTATTCAAAGTTTTTGAATGGATGGTAGTCAAATTTAGAATGAAAGAAGAGTATTTTTTTTTTTCGGCTTTTATTCTTAAGAATGAGTCGACGTTACGGTCATATATAAATTATATTTCCGACTTTCTTTAGGACACAGTTCTGTGGAAACAGATTACTGATAAATAGGGTGTTTCCCTATTTCCTTTTTTTTTATAAATTACAATGATATTAATTTCTGAAATTCTGAAAAAGAATTTAGCTATAATCCTATTTTCCGATTCTGGTTTTAGGCCTATTTCATCTATAAATCCTTTTTACCTATTTTTCAAACAATTTCTTTTCGACTATATCATAATTTAAATTTTTTTGAATTACAAAATATTTCAGGGGGAGGGGTAATTACCCCCCCCTCTCCCGAATTTACTTTTTTTCCAATTTATTTTAAATTTTTATAATTCACCACTCACCCAGATACCAAAAACACAATTTTTTCTTGTTTTTATTATTTCTTAACCTTTCCTTTACCATTTTTCAACCTTCCTATTTATTTTGTAGTCCCATTTAAAATTCCCAACCAGCCCTACTAAAAACAAATAGACGCGACCGACATATTAAAAAAAAAAAACATTTCGTTTCTCGCCTTTCATTTTAATCTTGGTTTTCACCTATCCAAAAATAATCTAAAATTTCATAAAATATAAAAATGATTTTTTAATAGAAAAATAGAAGAGAAAAAAAAATAAATTAAACTAACTTACCCACATAATAATCCCACTATTATTATTAAATATTAATAATATTGATAATAAGTTATCATGCATATTAATGATATTATTATAATAATAAAAAAAAAATTAAAATTGTATATATTTACTGTAATTAACTTCTTTTAAAGAAAAGCAAGCGTCTATGCTAAAGCAACAAGAGAGCAGTGATGAATGAACTTGCTTTTTGCGATTAATTGAAAACTAATAAAAGCAGAAAAATTCGCTTGAATTTTTTTTTTTTTTTTTTGAAAATAATTTGTTCACTTCTACAGCTTCTCTTGAACCGACTACAAATCTAGCCTACCCTAGGATTTAATTTTCAGACTAATTTATAAAAATAAATAAAGACATGCATAATTAGCGTAAATTTTTAAAATCCTTTTAGGCCGGCGTTGGAATCAAGTCTGTTTGAAGCGAAATGGTCTAAAGAGAGAGAGAAAGAAGGAGAGAGAAGATTCAGACATGATTGAAACAATCCTGAAAGAGAAATAAAGATTATTTGATTATGAAAAGAATGAATGCTTAACTAAACATCATAAAAAATTATAACTTAACTTTTTTTTAATAAAAATAATAGAAATATTAAAATAAGTTTATTATACTAGTATATAAAGTATTTCGATTATTCATTGTCAGTATCCTATTATAATATTTCTTATTAAACAGTTAAACAGTTTTTTAGTGTAGACCAGTAAATAATCAATTTGAAGATCAGTAAGTAGTTTTATTCTTGGTCACTTCAAGATGGTGGTTGAAAAATAAATAAAACAAATTTTGTTAAAAATTATGTTTTTTATATCAGAGTATTCTTTTGGACATCTGGCTTACAAGTCTGCGCAAGATACTCTTGTTTCGGCACCATGAATTACCGTCTTCAGGGCAAGGGCGGCTCCAGAGGTGTTTCTCGGGGGGGGGGGGGTAATCTGATGTGACTGGTCGCACAGCACTATTTTTTCTTAATTTCCGAAATTTAAAGGCGCATTCTGTACTTGTTTGCCAGAATATAAATGCAAAACAAATTTTTAAGTATTAATTTTTAAAATTTTACATTAAAAATGAATTTTTTTTCAAATCTCAGGGGGGTAATTACCCCCCTTTACCCTTGTATCCGCCCTTGCTTCAGGGCCAATTTAACTCTCTATAGTAAAGATGTTTAGTGGACAGTTAAATTGGCTCTGAAGACGGCAATTCACGGTGCCGAAACAAGTGTATCTTGCGCAGACTTGTAAGCCAAAAGAATACTCTAATATTAAAAACATAATTTTTAACAAAATTTGTTTTATTTATTTTTTTTTAACCATCATCTTGAAGTGACCAAGAATAAAACTATTTACTGATCTTCAAATTGAAAATTTATAATATTTCTCTTTTTTTCGTAATAAAGAATAAGAATTATAGTTGCTAGATCTCAGTATATTAATTAAAATAATCAAGAATGATACGCATTTACAGGGCCTGATTTAAAAGTATGTCGTTTCTAGGCTAAAGTCTTTTTGCCGCTCCCGAAAACGAAATTTTTTCTAGGAAAGCAAAATTTTTATCCGCCGCCCTTCTATTTCTTGCCGCTATAGGCTCCAGCCTTTTCAGCCTATTTAGAATATTAGAAATAGAGCCCTGCGCATTTATTGATAAATACAATAGTTAAGTTTAAAATGAAAAGATTAAATATTATTTATCTATAAGATAGTTAAAGTAAAAAAAAAAGCAAACGTGTAGGTTCGTGGGACCCCCGCCAGGAACGAAGTTTCTCACGCTTATTCTTCAATTCCGAATATAATTTAATATGAATAGGTCTATTATTAAAAAAAAAAAAAAAAAATTATTTATTTTTAATACAAGCATATGAGGGGCTCGAATTTCTATACTCGCACGCACACACATAGAGAAAGTTCTCTCTGCCTACGCTCGAACGCTGTAACGCTTTTTTGTTAAGTTACGTGACGATTTCTGCCAATTCACCTTACTGTAAGCCGCGTAAAAGAACTTCGTTCCAATAAGAGGCTTGAGTCGAAATAAAAAAAAAAAATCGGGAAGCTTGGCAAACCAAAGATCAACACACTAATGTAATAGATTTTACGATTAATTGCCCCAGATCATTCATGGTCTGATTTCGAGGAGTTTTGCAATTAATTGAAAACTATTGCATTTGTGATTTGATCATTTTGGTTGCCTATCTTCAAGCAACTGGAAATGAACTAATCTATATTATATACCCGCTAATCAAAATTAACCCCAATAGTAATCTTATAAAAATAATCCATCTTTCAACTTCGTTTATGTTTAGGTCAACTATTGAACTTAAAGGTTTATCACTGCTAAAAAAAGACAAGTAAAGTTTTTCACTAGTCTTTTTAATTGTTAGAAATATCAGGGTTTTAAAATTCCATGTAATAAGGGAACTTTCTTTAATTTTATGATAACATTCACTAATTAACCCCGGCTTTCATAATCAAATTTAGTACTTTATTTTCATCTAGGCTTATTTGTCTTTGGTTATGTATCAAACAAAAAGATTAGGGCTTAATGAACAGCTTATTTTGAAAGTTGGGCAAGTCTTTATTTTTCAACAAGTTGATCGGACATACCCGAGGAATCAACATTAGGCTATTTGATTAAAACTAAATTTCAATTGCTCTTATTTATTTTAATTTTGTCTTCCTTAGTAGGGTGTGTTAAAAAGTGCACAAATAAGAAAAACAAAATTTAAAAAATGGCTTGACGGGCATCATATTTAAAGTTCTTGAAAATTGACTACCTACAAAATTTTTTAGAAATATCGGGCCTTTGGTACCGCGGCACTTGAAGAATTTGAATAGATTTGAAACTTTAACATGTTAAAAACCAAAGGGTATGGGTTCGGTTCCCAGTAGTCGGATGAATATTTATTTAAATCAATTGTATACCAATTGTGTACCGTAATTATTAGGGTCCGACCAACAAGATTTTCAGCCGAAACCGAAACCGAATATTCGGCCTCAACCTTAGTTTCGGCCGAAACCGAAACTTGTATTTCCTATAAAAAAATTTATATTTTTTTTTTTTGAAATTTTTTCCCCTCCGTGAAAATCATTTTACCTTTTTTTTAGGGAGACAAAATTTTTTCTCCTTCAAGTGCAAATCATTTGACCTTTTGTTTTTTAAGACTCAAGTTTCGGCTACTTTTTGGCCGAAACCGAAACTACGGCCGAAACAATGATTTTTGGCCGAAACTGGCCGAAACCGTAACCGAAACCGAATATTCGGTCGGTTCCTAGTAATTATCATAACATTCATTTTTTTTATAAACTTTTAAGTATGGAAAATGTCAACTTGTTATTGGAGAATAGTAAATGAAGCAAGAGTATAATACAATTTATTTGTTTAAATTTGCATTTTTAAATTAATCTAAAATTTGTTTTAAGATTAAAATAATAATAAAGAGATTTAATAAATAAACAGAATACTGAAAGATAAGGCGCAGCTTATTAATAACTCATATGTCAATAGAACGTCAGGTGTGAATAAAAAAATATTAAAAGACTAACGCGTCCTTCATTTCTTTTTTTGATTTAAAAGATAAACATCCCAAGGATAAATTTATTGTTATCTACAGATAAAGAATGGTATTAATATAAAGTACTGTATTTAAAAATAAAAAATAGTCATGAAAAAGTATGAAATCCTAAGGGAAAGTGAAAAGAAATGAGAAGATAAGAAAAATATATTTGAAGAGCAAAATGCTTAAAAAAAAAAAATAACCTTGTCTAATTTTAATTAAGGCTGTAGAAAATGAAGTGTTCGAATATTTTTTATTATTATAATAAAGAGAAAGTAGGACAGTTGGAATTATTCCACGGTTCGATCCCGCCATTAAACCAAACAATCAGTTATAGGCCTATCTATAGGTTGTAATTTTTTGAAATTATTGCAATCAAGTAGGTGGTTTTTAAAAAATTTAATTATCTAACCTCTTCTTATTGATTGTTGTTATTTCAGTTGAGCGCTTTAATGAAAGTGAAAACATCAAAAATTAATAAATTTAAATAAAAATTCACTTAAGAAAATGAGATCTAAAGAAAATTTTTTGTAAAAAAAACCCTCACTTTCTTTAGCGGTTTTTAAGTTTTAGGTGTTTTAAGTTTAATAGTGTTCTTGGATTTTGGAAAAAACATTATTTTTCCAGTTCTAAAATTTATTGAATAAAATAATTTGTAAGATAAATTATTTTATAGAATAGAATTTTTTTTTCACTAAAAATTTTCTAAAAGAAAAAAAAAAATTAAAAACTTAAATTCAAAATGTGCACTCCGGACCGCAAATGAAAGCTCGGTGGGCCGGGGGTTGAGTTTGCCTGGTATTTGGGATCGTCACAAAGCAGAAAGGAACCCTGAAATAAGAAATTTGAGAATTATTTTTCCAAAAAATTTAAAAAGTTCAAAAATAAAACATAAAAACACTACAATATAAAATTCATAAGGAACAGTAATAATAAAATTACATAGTTAGGTCTAATGGACCCCTATTAGACAAAATTTGGAATCTTAAATTTTTAATTATTATTATTATTATTATTTATTTGGTCCTGTAAATTCACAGACCCATTAACCGACAGTTTAATTTTAAGAGTAATTTTAACCTTGTAAAATTTATAAAAGTGCTAGTCTTTTTTTCTGGTTTAAGCAATTAAGTAATGTTAAATTTAAAAAATAAGTAATTAACATAAATATGATAAAATTGCACTTGTTTAAAAATAAAAATTAATTAACATTAGACAAGGCTTTGAATAATAGTAAAGATAAATAAATCAAATTGCATTTTTTATGCATTAAGAATATTTTATTTAAGAATTAAGACCTAGAAAAATTTTTAAAGCACGAATGATATAAAAATTTAGCAAATGAGAGCAGATTATATCTGTTTGTCTGTATTTTTTCTAAAAACTAATTTTCATATAATAATTAATATTTATTAAATCAAAGTGACAAAAAAAAAAGGGTGCTGGAATTTGAATCACTGATCTGACAATTTGCACTTAACAGTCTTACACTCACTCAGGGCCGGAACTAGGAGATTTTTTAGGGGGGGGGCAAAATTTAATTTGCCGCCCCCTCCTTAAAACTTTCCCTGATCTCAAAAATTTTTCTGCGAAATTTTTTTTTTTTTTTCGCGGAACCAAATTTTCCCGTCCGAAAAAAATATTTTACCTTTTTTTAAAGACGCAAAATTTGCCGCCCCCTGATATCTGCCGCCCGGGGCACGTGCACCCACTGCCCCCCCCCCCCTAGATTCGGCCCTGCACTCACTAGGTACAAAGCGGCAGATTGTGGTTCGATTCCCAACCCTTTTTTTGTAACTCTTGGTTTATATAAAAATATTCCATAATTTTATTAATACTGCTAAATTAGTAAAAGATAATAATTTTAAAAATAAAAACCAAACTTTGTCAGTATATATCACCTCTCCAAATGGTTCAAAAATACTTTCCATTCATTTTTTTTTTACAGAACTAGAATATGAAGAATAAAACCAAGAAATGGAGATTTTAAATAGCCTAAATAACGTAAAAAGACGAGCTAACTACTCTATATGAAATAGCCAGTCCTACATCGTATTACATCATATTAAAAAATATGTAATTTCGGGCTTAAAAATTTAAGAAAATGTCTCTGAGTCAAATGATCCTGATTTATGATAAAAAATTTGGAATTTAAATCATTTTTAATCGACATGAAAATGATTATTAACATTTTTCTATATTAACTTTCTAAATAAGATACCATATTTTACTTTTCAGAAATAATTTTCTTTATTTTATTCTCGGCTGATGAGATTATTTAGCGTTATAAATATTTATATATTATAATTATTATTTACTTATGGTCCAATACCGTGGTAATCGGAGGATTTTCAGAAATTATTTTTTAATTAAATATTTAATATATATGCTTATATATAATAAATATACCTTTCCAAAAGGATTCGGACCAGTAGGTTCAATTAAAGTCAAAAAGTTTTCTAAAACAAAACTTTATTTGACCCCAGACAATGTTTCGTCCACTTGCTGTAGGACTTCTTCAGTGGTTGGAGTCATAGAGAGTCATATAATATAAAATTATCAAACAGTAGGGCTTTAACAAAATATACATAGACATCTCTTTTCTCAAACTTCTTGCTAACCTATTGGTCCGAATCCTTTTGGAAATTGTAAAGAAGGTTCCTGAGCTTCATCAAATATAATAAATATAATTAGGTATATAAATATAAGGATGGATGGTAGATTTCAGTTTGACCGCGAAAAAATAGAAAATGGTTTTCTATTCTTGAGACTGATAATGCATGTCTTTTTATTTTTTTTATATATTAAGCTTATATATTCTTTACCTCTTTAGATTAAGCAAAAATTTAAAAAGGATTTGAATAAAAAATCTAAAAAAAAAAAGAATACCTTTATAGAAGACAGTAATTAGAATGTCAGTAAAAAGAAAAGACAGTAATTTTTATTAGATTATTGTAAAAAGAGTTAACAAATTTTAGGGATAAATAAAGGCGAAAAACTCTCGTCTTTTTCTTAACAGATTTATAAAAAAAGGTTTTATTAATCTTCCTCTTCACATAACACCATTATTAGATTAAGGATGGCTTCTTTGCATATATTAATAGTTAGCATATCGGCATTTGGAGTGTTTGGCTCCTAAAAGGTTGGCAACCAATGATTCTTTGATAAATTTTTTTCTCTAGACGATAGGTGTCCAAACAACGGCCCGCGTGCCAAACCCGGTCAGACAGACAATTTTATCCAGCCCGCGGGTGTTTTTGATTTTTCAAGACGAAAATTCAAGAAAAATGAAAAAATAAAAATAAAAAATATGAGGAATGACTTCCCTGAGACTTTCTCGTATATTCTTTTGGAATTACGTCTGGGTGTGTGTGTGAACACGATTGCTTAAAAACCAAAGCAGCTAGATCGATGAAATTTGGTATATGCTCCTTACACTAAAATTGTAGATTTCTATCAACTTTTGGAGTAAATACGTCACTTAGAAGTAGTACTTTATAAGTTTTTTCAGAAATTTCGAAATTTTCAATTTCTTTGTTATATTATGATAAAATACTCTATTTTAAAAAGTTTTTATTCTTTGACATTTTTCCGAAAACTGAATAGTTTTTGAAATAATCACAGAAGAAAACGAGATTTTTCGTAAATTTTGTAAAGAAAAATCAAAACAAAATCATACGGGTGTCATTAAAAAACTTGTAAATATAAACAAATGAATTTGTTTATATTTAAAGTAAAGTACTACTTCCAAGTGACCTATTTACTCCAAAAGTTGATAGAAATCTAAAATTTTAGTGTAAGGAGCATATACCAAATTTTATCGATCTAGCTGCTTTGGTTTTTAAGCAATCGTGTTCACACACACACTCACACAGACATAATGCCAAAAATGGTATTTTTGGACTCAGGGAGGCATGGGCGTCCGCAGGATTTTTTGCAGGGGGGGGCAAGTCACTTCCAGATAAGTTTAAAAAAACGTACTTTGATATTAATAATGTTATACATCTCTTAGTATTTAAAGCTTTCTCACCGCGGCAAGGTGGATGTATACTGAGAAGGGTTTTTTTGTATTTTTTTTTGTTTTTATACATTTTTTGTATCATTTTAATTTTCCAGGGGGGGGGGCAAGTGCCTGGTGCCCCCCCCCCTGCGGACGCCCATGCAGGGAGACCTAAAACGTGGAGAAACATCAAAATCTCGAAGTCGAATTTTTTTACGATTACAATACTTTCTCTATACGAGAAAGTAATAATAAAAAAAAGCTTCATATAATTTATTAAAAATAATAAAAATGGAGGAACATATAGTCTACATAAAATTTTAGTCTATTAGTTTATTTGTATTATCATTATTGCAGTTAAGAAGGAATATAATTTACGAAAACATTATGATACAAAACATGCTTCAACCTATGCTTTTAAGGCTAGCAGCGTAGTGTAAAATTTCAATCAATGCATCTTTTACAATCACGGCTTGTAATTGGTGTGACAGATTTTAATCTGTTTAATTTTAATCCTAACCACAAAGAAATACTTTTAAAAAAAAGTACAGTTCCATCATTCTCATCAAAATTTGCATAAAACATATTTCTATTTTTTTTATAATTTAGCCATATTTGTTTAGTATAATTAAATGTAAAATCAATGATATCTTAATCATCATTTTTTTTTTTTTAATTCTCATATTCACGTGACACGTTTCAAATAGATTTAAATCCTAATTGGCACTTGCGTCAGATAGTTTGGACTCCTCTGCTCTAGACCACGCAGGTGGAACTGTTAATTTCTAGACGGATTTAACAACATTTTGGTCTTGAGCTTTGGAGCAATTATTCAAGAAATTCATTGGGCATTTGGGTTGCCTAGCTTTCAGTAACCATACAACTGCGATTTTCACCGAGTTTCTTAGACAGGCTTCAAAACCCTTGCCCCCTCCCTGGGTAAAATTTTTTATTTACTCTTTTCAAAATTGGTTATCTATTTGAAATAAATAAATTTTAGCAGACAAACAGATTATAAAATTATTAGAAGCAATTCGTTCAAAATCATGCTAAATTGAGAAGAATTAAATTGTGCGAAGTGTTTTTATTTTATTTTTGTCTAGGTAAACATAATGCATAAAATGATCAGTGTGTTGAGTTGATTTGACTTGATTTCAATGCATAAGCCTCGCGTGATTTCATATAATAATATTAAATAAGCTACTTTGCGTTTATAATGCTAAAATTTATAAATAAAGTACCGTATAAAAAAAAAAAATAATTTTTTTACTTACTTCCAGAGTACTAAATTTTTCAGCTTGATTCCTAAAAACTAGACTAAACTAAAAATTATTTCTATAAAATAATACAATTTCGATAGCGAAATAATAATTTAGATTTTTAGTTTAGTTATTTTTTATACTAAGAGTCACCACTGCCATCTTGCGAAACACACAACATTGACGCACGCACGCACATTAATTATAAAAAAATTGGTAACACGGAATTATTCAAAAAAAAACTAACTAGAAAGTGTGAAAAAGAGAGAAAAAGTAAAGTACGACAATCATTCAATGAAAAAGACTAGGGAGGCTCATTGCCTTTGGGTCTATCCATCGCTACACATCGCTCGGAGCCAAGCGCCTTGGAATTGAGTTGAGGTAAAGGCTGGGGGAGGATGATGGATTAAATACAAAATTAAATTTATTAGATTGACAAGGCTGATTGGATTGATACTATCCATTAAAAAAAAAAAAAATTACGATACGAGTAGGCTACTCTGGATATTAATATAGTAGGAGTACGACTAAAAAGTAAAATAAATTAGTATTAAAAATTTAAATAAATCTTTTTCTTTTAAAAAGTTTAAAGACCTATCATAGATTTCGGTATCAGATTCCATATTAATCCTTTCTTAGTGAGTTTGTTTTAGCTTAAGATCGCTAGCATTCCGTCAAAGATATAATTCCAAATTATTGGATTCGCGATAATTTGTAACGAACTATTTGTCTCAAAAGGATCGTCTTTGCGCTTTTGAAGATAAGTACTCTGATATCTAAACCTTTGTTAACTCAGTAAGCTTTCAAAGAAATTTATATGAGATAGCTCAAATAGGTGTAAATAAAAAAAAAGAAAAAATAATTTCTTTTTCTGTCACTGACTCACGTCACATTTCGTACGCCCGCGCATTTCCTCAGAATTCAGGATGTGGGAGATGAGCGTACCAAATGTCAGCAAGAGAAAATAAAATTATTTTTAAATTAGGGTCCTGCGTATATGAGATTGAAGTCGGGAGGAATAAATCCAGCATTTAGTTGAACATCCTTTTACTTTAATCTTCATTGGCACTGAAGATGGATGGCAACCGTTAAGGCTACCGAAACGTCTGCCTAGATTAAAGTACCTATATGGATGTTCAACTAAACACTTGTTTTATTCGTCCCGCCTTCAATAAAATTATTATAGTAAGGAATAAAGAAAAGAGCAATTGCAGCTATGTTTATTTCGTTTATTAGTCACATCAAGCCGACGTTTCGATCAGATTTACGACCATCCTAAGGGCCGAAGCGTGTCAACAAAATTCCTCAAAGTCGAATGGCTCAAATGTGTAAATTGTTTTTTGCCATTTAATAAGGTTAGATCCTTGACTCGCTTAGTCTTTGGTCCTTATTAAATGGCAAGAAACAATTTACACATTTGCGCCATTTTGTTGACACGCTTCAGCCCTGAGGATGGTCGTATATCTAACCAAAACGTCGGCTTGAAGTGTCTAATAAACGAAATAAACATAGCTGCAAACGCTCTTTCTTTATTTCTTACTACAAAATTAACTCACCTATCCACCTCACTCTAATAAAATTATTTTTTCCTATTTATTTATACTTGACTGCAACCTTTTCTTCTCATATAAATAACTACAGCCAAAAGACAAGAAATAAAAAATAAATATAATTAAAAAAAAAAGTTTGAAAACCCATGATACTGGTTATGTTAATATCCACTAAAAGTTTTTTTTTCAAATTAATTCCCAATATTTCTTACATATTTCAGCAGAAGTTGAGTCCTGACTGGGAGTTTAGAGGGTTGCCACTTTCAACGTTAAAACCTATAAAATCAGAGGAGATTAATTAATTAAAATTTATTTTAACGTTGATATATTTCCCTTTAGATTATTTTAATATAAGATTCAACTATTAATTATAAAAATATTTTATAAACCAATTAAAATCTTTTAAAACAATAGAGGATTGAAGTCAGAAGCTGTTTATGCAAAAAGAAGAGGAGCAGGAGTAGCCAAAAAATATAAAGCTCCCGATTTTCTACAATTCGACGTTTTTGGGAAAACTTTATCCTCCCCATCATCAGCCCCTTCAAAATTGTATAGATCCCCGAGTTGATATACATTATGTATCATAGTGTACGGGCGAGTTGTCTTGAGACTCACTGCACCAGTGAGATGGGACAACTCGCCTATATAAATTTTAAATACTGATGATGAGAGAATAAAAAGTAATAAAGTTTTCCCGAAATGTCTCGGTAATTGTTGAAAATCAAAGGATTGATATTTTTGGCTGCCCCTCTTCTTTTTGCAAAATATTTTATCTTCAACAGAGGGTCATAAAACGAACGTGACCAACTTTTTGCTACCCTGCACAAATTATATTTATTTTAAAGAATCAACAAGTAAAATTTAAAATAGAATTAGGGCTTTAAATTAACATATGAAAAACATTGTTCATAAATAAAATGTAATCAACAATTTTTTATTGAATAAATAGGCTATTCAAAAAAAAAAAAAATTGATAAAGGCATATCAATAGAAATGTAAAGAGATTATTTGTTCTTTTAATTTTAATAGTAAAAACATTTTATAAGAGAGCTTATTTTGACAAGAGATATATTTCAATGTTCCCTCATCACGTCCTTTGATGTTTTTTTAAAAGAAGAAAATAAAAAATATCAAAAGAATTCTCAGAAACCTAAGTATCCTAAACCAATTCTTAAACTCAATTCTTATTCTCTTTTAGAGTTTGAAATAAAAGAGCGCTTCAACAAATAAATCTATTTCTTTGAAAAAATTAGAAATAGAATTTTTCTCTTCTGAGGCAGCCTATAACTCAAATAAAACCTGAGTGAACAAATGTGACGAAAGCGATTTGAACTCTGAGACACAATAGCTGATAGAAACAACGCATACCGGTACATTATGTAATAGTTTTTCTTTTTATGTTTGTATCTAGAATGACCACTAAAACTAAAATGAGTAAGTGGGAGAATTATGGAGTGACATAAATCAAAAAGATTATATCCTATAAGAAAAA
>JAKCPI010030316.1:0-10641 GCA_023213315.1 Euborellia annulipes | reverse complement strand
CTAGACGCAAAGCCCCGCCTTCGGCGGGGCTTTCCGTCTGCCGGGGCTGCCCCCCTGGACCCCCTTGCTCGCCTACTTATATACATACCGGTACATACATTTTCCCTTTTTTTTTTTATATGTAGAGATTATTTTAGCGGTTAATTATTCATGAACTTAAGATTTTTTGTGAATCATATCCTTTCCGGACAAAAAATTTACGCCGATATTTTAGAATTCAAAAATGTAAATAAATAAAAAAAAATCGTAAACATGGGTAAATATTTATATTTTGTTACCATGGCGCTATCCCTGAGGCCTGATTGGTTATTTCACACATCGGACACGGTCTTAGGCAATTATAATATAGTATATGATTATTAAATTCTCAGACTTAAAAAAATATTTAAAAAAATCAAGATCCATCTTTCAGTGAATATTAATTTAACATTCAATTTATAAGATATTTATTTTATAAAAGTAATTTCCAAATATTTTGCTTTTTTTAGAGTATTTTTTTTAGTCCTTTCGGCATCTCAGACCATATAGAATATACGTTTCTCATTATTTTAATATATGCCTATAAACAATTTATAGCTGAGATTTGATATTAATAAGAGGGTAAAAATGAGAGATGCAGCTAAGGTTATTTCTTTATTCGATTAATTCACTCAGGTGCCGTTTCGGTTCGGCGTTTGAACCATCCTCAGAGCTGGCGAAAAGTCATTATGAAAGTGTCATAGTGGATTTTATACATTGTTGAACAACTATTATATAATAAATATATACACAGTATGAGATGACCAGGAACATAAAAAAAAAATAAGAAAGAAATAAATAAATAAAACTTTTTATGTACCTGGCAGTCTCACACTGTGTATATATTTATTATATAAGAATTTTTCAACAATCCCTTAAAATCCACTATGACACTTTCATAATGACTTTTCGCCAGCTCTGAGGATGGTTCAAACACGAAACCGAAACGTCAGCTGTGTGAATTAATCGAATAAAGAAATAACCTTAGCAGCATCTCTCATTTTTTACCCTCTTATTATTTTAATATATGTATTTGGGGGTCCAGGCATTTTTATTTATACCTTTTGGTATCGAAATAATTTAAATAAATTCATCGGACTGCCTGGGATCCAAACCCGCGCCCCTTGGTATACTACGCAGGCGCGCTACCGACTACACCAGAGGGCATATATGTATATTACTTTCTCTTACCTATGTATATATGTAATATATATATATAGAGATAGTATTGGATTCATGTCAAAAATTCGATGTCGAGATTTTGATGGATCTTCACGTTTTGAGGTCCCCTGAATCCAAAAAAGTGGTTTTCGCGACATGGTCTGTCTGTCTGTGTGTGTGTGTGTGTGTGTGTCTGTGTGTCTGTGAACAAAATATCTCAAGAACGAAAAGAGCCAGGAGGTTGAAATTTTATATTTAAGTTAGGCACCCCCATGGGACGTGACACGAAGCTTTTGAACAAAATCGACCAAAAAGTACTAGCACTTTACTGATTCACTTTTTCAGTTTTTTTCGATTTTCTCAAAATTTGCTCCAACGATTTTTTTTAAAATTCAAAAATCAATTATTTTTTAGATTCTCTATAAAATGTATATTCTCATTTTGTGATTGAAATCTTCTGAAGACCACTTTACTCTTGTACATAGAAAAGATAGGAGAAATGGTTGCCATGGTATCACAATATAAATATTTTCCCATACTTATAAATTTTACATCTTGAATTCAATTGTACCCTACTGTCGGAAACTAAATACATGTCGACACAAAAAATCTGGTGTGACAAGCACAGTACACAACTTTCGATTACCGAAGGTAAGAGAAAGTTGTGTGCTGTGCGCCAGTCACACCAGATTTTTTTACTTTCTCTTACCTATGTATATATGTAATATATATATAGAGAGAAAGTATTGGGTTCATGTCAAAAATTCGATGTCGAGATTTTGATGGATCTTCACGTTTTGAGGTCCCCTGAATCCAAAAAAGTGGTTTTCGCGACATGGTCTGTGAGTGTGTGTGTGTGTTTGTGGGTGGGTGGGTGTGTGTTCAATTTTAAGCATGAAGGAATTGAGCTATCCGGACCGGAAAAATAAGCTTTTAATCAACATCGGCCAAAGATTACTAGTACTTTACTGATGTACTTTTTCAGTTTTTTTCGATTTTCTCAAAATTTTCTCCAACGATTTTTTTTTTAATTCAAAAATCAATTGTTATTTTTTAGATGCTCTTTAAAATGTATATTCTCATTTTGCAATTGAAATCTTCTGAAGACCACTTTACTCTTGTATTTCATAGGGAAGATAGGAGAAATGGTTGCCATGGTAACAAAATATAAATATTTTCCCACACTTATAAATTTTATATCTGCATTCAAATGTTCCGTACTGTCGGGAACTAAATATATTTCGACCCAAAAAATCTGGTCTGCAAGCACAGAACACAACTTTCGATTACCGAAGATAAGAGAAAGAATTTTATCAATAAATCAGGAGACTCAAATCTCAACTATCTTAACTATTCAGCATAGGCGTAGGCAGAAATTTTTGATGGGGGGTTCAGGATGATTTCTCCCCCCCCCCTCGACTAATAGGGCAGTATAAGGCGTCTAATGAAATATGACTAGCCACTTAACCCGCCTTCGCTTCGCCCTCTGGACCCCCCCTCGAGCTGAATCGGGCCCGCCCTTTCTTAATTAAGTTCATTCAACTCGTATCAGGCAATAAAAAAATGAGAGATTTCACAGCTAGGGACACGAAAAAAGTATCGATACTTACTTTTTTTTATTTATTTATTTTTTTTTTTTATTTTTGAAATTCCTATCGGGATCCCCGTTAATTTACCCGAGGTGCTTACGTGTACGGAGACACACACCTCAAACCCAACCGGCCTCTGGGCGTAGCCATCTACCGGCACCCCGTGAAGTTACATCATTTCCTATCTCTTAGCTCCTCCTCCTGTTCTCGTCTCTAGCTAGTGAACTAATCCTTATTTCTGGTTCCAACCGGCTCCTTTTATCCAACCTCTTCTATGCTATGGAGGATGTCCTAGTTGAGGAGGGACTCCCTCAGCACCGGCGTGTAGCCTACTCCTTTCGAAGAATGCATCACTGAGAGGGAACCTTCTTTACGTCCCTTCCACAGGACGGGATGTCACAGCAACTCCCTCTCCTCGTAGAGTTGCCTGAGGGCTATTGTGGAAAGATCCTATATTCCAATCCAGGGCTTGCTTGAGGATTTGTTTACATTAAATAAATATTTTTATTTAATGAAAAATCCTGCATGCCAAGGATTTGAACAGGGATCTTCTTTGCAGAAGCTGACACCCTAGCTCACTACACCATCGAGCCCTCATCGATACTTACTGGTATCGATACTTTTGTATGGATACTAGTACTTTTTTTACTCGATACTTTTTTCGATACTTTACTCATATGAGTACTTGATTGCTGATATCGAATGAAAAGTACTCATTTAAATATATAGAGTAAGGTGGGGCAAAAGTCCGCAGTTTTTCTTTGGGAATTTTTTTTTCACCTTCCTATGAAAGATACAATAAAAATAGGAACATCCCCTGAAAGCCTGGTTAATTGGCTATCTTACATAATTTTTTTGGTTTCCAATTCGGTAGCATAAGAGTAGGAGAGGTATTTAAACAAAAATTTTCATTTGCGGACTTTTGCCCCACCGAGGGGGTAAAAGTCCGCACTAGCGGGGCAAAAGTCCTTAGGTGCAAACAATTGCCCCTGCAGCGAACAACCTCTCGAACCAGGGTATAAAAAAGACTTAATAAGAAATACATTAGGTATAGGTATGTTTTATGTATTTATTTTATTTATTAGAAATACACAACAGGCCTTATAACAATTAGTCCCCAGTAAGATTGAAGTTCATAACCTGCATTAACATTTCGGGTCGTGCACGTTTCCCTAGGCTCATTAATCCGAGAAACTACTAGGTAGGTGTATTAGAAACCCAGAAAATACTAGGTGGGGTATTAGAAACTCGAATACCATTGGGTGACATTTGTTCCATTGGAGATCCATTGGGCCTTTTGCCCCGTCGAGGCCGCGGACTTTTGCCCCATTTAGCTATTTTCATCGAAGTGTTACAAAAAATTTTTATTGTTAACTGTAGAGAAGAAAAAGGTTTTAAAATATTTATTTAGGGTTATCAGCTTGCAATCAAAGACATTAGACAGTTAGAAAAGTGCATGCTGGTACATGTTGCAACCATGAGAATTTCCATAAATATTAGATGGAAGGTGACAAAAACATAAATTTGCTCATTGTTAACAATCGGCTTCAAACACGATATTGAATTTCGAATCATCATCTGTTCTTGTTGTTAGCAACCTAACAAAGTTGTTTAGAACAACGCCAAGTCTACCGGGGATTTTAAAATGAGGATTCGGACTTTTGCCCCGTGCGGACTTTTGCCCCACCTTACTCTATATGTATATTAACATATACATATAAGTAATAGAAAGTAAAAAAGGGCATAAACCGTTACTAAACGTTTAATAAAGATGATTAATTAACGATATTTAAAATTGAACTAAAAAGAACTTATTAAAATCTGGGGAGAAATTAATAAGAAGAGAAAAAGTTCTTTTTTTCCTCTCTTTCTTTCTTAATTTATTATAATGAAAAATATGAGTCCGTAGAAGGGCAATGAAGTAGAATTTAAATGAAAGTGTAATTCCATTAAAGTGGCAATTAATTAGGAAGGAGAGAGAGGATGTTCAATGCTAAAAGTTTTGACACATCTAATCTCTTACTATAATATGTGAGAAAAATCTAGTGTGACTGGTCGCACAGCAAACAACCTTCGGTAATTTAATGTTGTGTGCATGTCACACCAGATTTTTTTGTGTCGAGATACAGTTAGTTAGAATTCAAGATATAATTTTTTTTTTTTTTTTTTTAATAAAAAACATTTAGACTTTTTTCTCATTCACACTCACACTCACACACACATTCACAGTCTTTTCGGCAACTCAGGCCATATAATACTTTGACGATTACAACAATGGAGGGGGGGGGTTCAGGTATTTCTATTTAAAGGTGTCTAACTTAAATATAAAATTCATGGTCATAGCTCACTCAATTCCTTCATGCTTAAAATCGAACAGACACACAGACAGACAGTCTATGTCGCGAAAACCACTTTTTTGTATTCAGGGGACCTCAAAACGCGTATATCCATCAAAATCTCGACATCGAATTTTCGACATGACTTATACTTTCTCTCTATATTAGAGGTAAGAGAAAGTAAAAATAAGCTGGACGAGATGCAGAATTAGGTGAAAAAATAGAGATCTTTTTTTTTTTTACTTAATCTTACCCTATATATGAATTATACAGATTTTTTATTTGCGAGGCCAAGCATCCCATTGCCCCCAGGAATCGAACCCGGGATCTCAGCCTTTCCGGGGCATAGGCGTGCTGTCCATTGCACCAGGCTGGACCCTCGAGCTACACCAATAAAACTCACTTATTAAAATATAGAGGAGTCCGAGGCTAGTTGGCTACAGGGCTAAGTAGACACACCTGCGGAAAATTTTGTCCCGTAAGGTTGATAGCGTCATGCTCCCACCTGGACTTCCATCTATACATGACTCTACAGTACTCACTATTAGTGAGTGAGTTATGTAAGTCTAGGGATATACTTTGACTATATAAAAAAGATTTGTTTGTTTTTTCATTGGGTTAGTAAATTTAAACTTTCATACTAAATGTTTTTTTTTACTTACTTATATATAGGGCTGGGATTTATAGGCACTAAAAATCTTTAAAATAGGCAGGCAACTAAGCACTAAAAATTATTAAAATAGGCACTTAAAAGGCAGAAATTAAGAAATAATATAAAAAATTTAAAAAATTGATGTCTTATTTTTGGTAATCTGGTGTGACTGGTCGCACAGCACACAATTTTTTCTTAATTTCGGTAATTTAAAGGCGCATTCTGTACTTGTTTGCCAGAATATAAATAGAAATCAAATTTTTAAGTACTAATTTTTAAAATTTTACATTATAAATAAATTTTTTTTTTTTTTTTCGAAAAAAAGTGTTTGTTTTTTCAAATCTCGGGGGGGGGGGTAATTACCCTCTTTACCCCCCCCCCCCCCTTGAAATATTTTCTTGATAATTCCAAAAATTTTAAATTTAGGCTATGTATAGCTCGTAAAAAATTGAAATTGGCTATTTGAACTTAAATAGGCACTAAAAAAAGGCATTTATAGATGAACTAGGGACTAAAACCCAAAATCGGCCAAAATAGGCATTATAGGCACTAACAAATGCCTCTTATTTTATTCAGAATTTCATGAAACGTATACATATCATATTGGCCTAAATTTTAAGCCATAAATTAAAAAAAGGCAAATAGGGCGAAATCCGAGCCCTACTTATATATGCGACTCAACAATCAATATGCCATCTTAATTGTCATTCCCTGCCCTGCAATCCTTCATATTGTTTATATTCGGTTTCCTCTTCTTACAATTAGAACAAACAATCAAAATGGTGACTCGGGGTTAGTTGGCACACAAAACATGGGCCAAGTTGACACTAATAAAATACTCATCAACAACTTTTATACCGCTATAAATATACTTTTCTCTACAATATTTTTGTTCTCGAGCCCTTTTCTTTCTCCATTAAATTTAAACTTGTTGTTGCGTTATTAATTGACGTTCAAATACTAATTATTATTATTTGAAGCAAAAACGACGTCAGGAACAATGCTACAAGCAGCAAGAATGATAATGTTGAGGCAACAGTGTCTCAACAAACATATTTATGAATATACATGTTTATAAACAGTGTTTTTAATTAATCGATTATTTCCCAGAATCGATTATTGGGCAAACAAAATGCTTTTGAAAAGATGGGATGAGACTCGTATACTAAAAAAAAAAAGTTCAGATGGTTTTAACCAGAGGGAAAAAAATGGAAATTTTGCTAGAGAAAAAAAAAGCTATATTTTTTCTTCATAATCGATCATTTTTCCCCATAATCGATTATTTTTTCGTCTGTCCGGGCCCAACAATCGATTATTTTTCATAATTGATAATCGATTATTTTTCTTCATAATCGATAATCAATTATTTTTTTTCCCATACTCGAACATCCCTAGTCAACATAGGCGCCGGAACTGGGGGGGGGGGGCAAGGGTACATTGCCCCCCTGGCATCCTACAGGGGGGGGGCAGAGGGGGGCAAAATTTCTTCTTTTATTTCATTTATTATTAAAAATGATATATTTTTACTTTTGAAAAATAAAATCTTTTTTTTTTTTTTTTTTTCTCTTTATTCTCGGCCTTCTAGCGTTAGCCATTCGGCCCCTTCTTGTATACAATACAATATGTTTACAAAAAATTAAGGTATATAATAAAGTATATCAAACATAAATGTCTCTAAAAATATACACTATATAACAAAAGTCACTATATAAGTTACACTGTATAAGAAACATTTTACAAAGAAACTCAATATCTAAAATACAAGCCTCTAAAACTATACACTATATAAAATAAAATCTTCTAAATTATAAGAGTAAGAAATTCATTTTTTTCCAAATTTTTTCCAAAAATTTTTGATAAAATCACTACCAAATTTTTTAAAATTTTAATTTTATTAAAATTGTGATTTTATTTAAAATTTTTAAAGTTTTATAGTAGATTTGTTTTTGTTTTATACTATTTAAACATATTAAATTATTTTAATTTTCTAAAAAAAATTTTTTTGCCCCCCCCTGATTCAAATTCGTTCCGGCGCCCCTGCTAGTCAACACACATTTGATGTGGAATTAGCCAAAGAAGAATTTTTATTTTATTATTTTATTTAATTCAATTGTAATGAGAGTGAAACACTTGTTAAACTTTTACCTAAAGATTCGAAAAAAAAAAAATTAATTATATTAAACATAAATACTCTTTTCACTTGTTAGTTTTTTAATGAATTGTGTTAATCATAGATCGACAAGGCGGAGATATGAAAGAGCACGCAATGCATCTCTCGGTCTGAATAATTTCGAGCATAAATTTCATCCTCCACTCAAAGATATATAAGACTGTGGGGTACTAAGATGGAAGCATTATTAATAAAGTTTAACACCTAGAGAGAGAATGAATTTAGTTTTAGTGTTTTGTTTTGGACTTGTGGCGGTTGCTTCATCAGACAAATATGAACCCACTGTGCTTCACTCGTTTTATAATATGTATAAGGATTGTGGAGGGTTTTCGGCCCTTGAGGAGTGTCTTTCATCTAAAGTGGCTGTGGACTTAGATCGTTTGCAAAGGGCCGACACTATTCCCTTAAGTGATTGGCTAGTGCTCAAGAGATCGAGCTCGAAGGACCAAGACGAGCCCCCTTTGACTGAGGAAGCTTTGGAGATGACCTTGCCTCGGAGTGTTGGTAATCGACAGGAGAGGTTAGACGCCATCATCATGGACAAAGTGGCGGGTATCGTCACCGGCAGAAATCTTCAGTTCCAATGGAATCCAAGTTCCGGTCTGGAGGTCGATGAACAAGGACGAAGTAAGTAAAGTGATTTCCAAATATTTATTTGACAACTTTCTATTTTCTACGAGTAAATTAAAATTATAAATAAAAAAAAAAAAAATAATTTTGAAGAGAGTGCGAAAGGAATACAAAATTTAAAGTAAACTTTATAAATATTTTAAATAAAGTTTATTTAAGAAAAAAAAAATAAATAAATAAATAAAAGTTTCCAAAGAATTGGATTTACATGCAAATAAAATTGATATAACCTTTGAAAACTTTTCCCTTTAATAAAAAATAAAATTTAATTATAGTCAAATAAATATGTAAAATTTTTCGAATTGAACAAAAATAAAAAAATTATTTATATAAAATTGACCTAGATTATTCTTTTAGTAGAAATAAATATAAAATTTGAATTAATAATTGGGAATTGTTCGCTTTTTTTTGTGGGAATCAACTCTATCCTCTCCAAGGGCGGTCCCAGAGGGGGGGGTTAAGGGGGTCGTGACCCCCCCCCCTAAAATCTTTTTTTTTTAACACACACTTTTTTCCCACTCACTCTCCCATTCACACAATCTTTTCGGCAACTTAGGCCATTTAAGACTTAAACGATACTTAAGTGACTCCCCCCCAAAATGTAAGGCTAGGACCGCCCTTGATCCTCTCTGCATGATCTTCCATTCGCTTCACCTGCTATGGAAGAAATTTTAACCCCCCCCCCCTCCCCCTCCGTGGCTGAGATGCTAGAGGCGTTGACAAATGTCAATATTGAGTCTTTAAATTTAAATCATAGGGCGCGGGTTCGAATCCCAGGCAGTCTAATGAATATTTATTTCAATAAGTTGCTAACATCACAAAACTTTCTTTATACCTCTGATAGTTAATTAAATGTGAAAAAACTTCTTTTTTTAACTCGAAGCTTAAGCGTGTTCTTGATTACTAAATCAATGATTTGCTATCGATCGGATAAGTTTGCTAGTTGACTAGACCAGAAGTGATGCAACCGCCCCTTGGAGAATCAAAAGAAGGGTTATCTCTTCCCTCCCTTCATTACACCATGAATTTCGACCCCTCTTTTCATCATCTTTCTAGTACACCAAAGTTAACATTTGAAAACCACCACTAGACAACTTTTTTTATTTTTTAAACATTCACACTCACATTCACACAGTCCTTTCGGCAACTCAGGCCATTTAAGACTTTTAACGATACTCAGTATGTTTAATATATCTATTGGGGTAGAGTGCCTGCCTACCTCCTATACCAAACGTCGCGGGTTCGGACCCAGGCAGTCCGATGATTTTATTTAAGCCACTTGGATACCAGATGGCTTAAATAGAAATGCCTGAACCCCCAATATATATATGTCGTAGACAGATCGTGAAATTAGACAGTTCATGAACTGTCTAGACATTTCATGAACTCCAGCCAGATCGTGTAATGGTCAAACAGTTTCATGATCTGGCTAAAAATTTTAGACAGTTCATGAAATGCAATTGGGTCTTAGACAGATCGTGTAATGCTCGAGAATTACATGAAATGTCAAAATTTTTTAGGCAGTTCATGAACTGCCTAACAGCAGTTTTGCCGATCGTGTACTGTTTGTAAAGCAAATAAAGATCTCGAAAAAAGTCACTTTTTTTCAATATTATTATTATTATCGATTACTAAATTTTCCAAATCTTCCTCACTTTGTAAATCTTGAGTTAAGGTGCGCGTCTCGAGGTTCTAATTTTGGGAGATTCAAGCGGCCACAAATTTGAAGCTATCTACCTCAATTTTTTTTTAAATTAAAGCTATTTAAAATGTCTACAACTTATAGAAGCCCCTTTTTTTGATTTTCGAAAAAATAAAATTTTTTTTTTAGATTTATTGCATTAAATTACAAACAGTACACGATCGGCAAAACTGCTGTTAGGCAATTCATGAACTGCCTAAAAAATTTAGACATTTCATGTAATTCTCGAGCATTACACGATCTGTCTAAGGCCCAATTGCATTTCATGAACTGTCTAAAATTTTTAGCCAGATCATGTAACTGTTTGACCATTACACGATCTGGCTGCAGTTCATGAAATGTCTAGACAGTTCATGAACTGTCTAATTTCACGATCTGTCTAC
>JAKCPI010030315.1:0-12872 GCA_023213315.1 Euborellia annulipes | reverse complement strand
GTATTTTTAACCCTTTAGTTAATAACTGTTATTTAAAAGAATATCAAATATTTTGGCAGATTTCAATAAAATCAAATTATCTCCTAAAATATCAACTTTATCAACATAAAGCTCATATATGAAATTGTTCTTTGTATAACTCTAAACAACTTTTGTTTGAAACAAATTTTTGTAATTTAAACCCTTTAATTAATATTTTAAAAAATAATAAATATATTGGAAGATTTTACTAAAATCAAATTATCCCCTAAAATATCAACTTTATCGACATAAAGCTCATATACGAAATTGTTCTTTGTATAGCTCTAAACAACTTTTATTTGAAACAATTTTTTGTAATTTCAACCCTTTAATTAATATTTTAAAAAATAGAAAATATTTTGGAAGATTTTACTAAATTCAAATTATCTTCTAAAATATCAACTTTATCATTATTAAGCTCCTATATGAAATTGTGCTTTGTTTAATTTTAAACAACTTTTATTTTTGAAACAATTTTTTGTAATTTTAATCCTTTAATTAATATTTAAAAAAATAGAAAATATTTTGGAAGATTTTACTAAAATCAAATTATCTTTCTAAAATATCAATTTTATCGACATCAAACTTATATACGAAATTATTCTTTGTATAATTCTAAACAACTTTTGTTTGAAATAAATTTTTATAACTTTAACCCTTTAACTCGAAATTTAATGATTTATTCGTTATTGATGTGAAATTAATTTCTCGTTTTATATAAAAGTTGGTTATTAGAATAATTTAATATTTTTAAAGAAATTTTCTCTTTATCTTGAAGAAAAAATATCTCCATATTGGACACTTTAGGCATATTTTGAGGTGAAAAAAAAATAGTTTGTAAAAGATGATGAATCTCGACCACCCCGTTGGCCACCCTGGCGACGCACACGTCAAGTTTAGGGAGATTTTATATTATCCGTTCCAGAGTTTGTTTTTTCTTGTAAAAAAAAAAAAAAAAAAATTAATTTCCCATTATAAATCCTAGAATAATTAAAAAAGGAGTCCCGATGACGTCATTGGAGGCATCAATCGGGCATTCTAAATCACTTTCTCTTTCAATTCCTTATCATTTTCATTTCGCCCGTTTTCTTTTTCTCAAGTGCTACCTGTGCGTTTTAGTCCCTCCCCACCCCCACCCCCACCCTACTTGAAAAAATGATTTTAACAGCCCAAAAAGGAACTTATCATCCCTCTAATTCATCAGATAGAATTGCATTCATGTTGAGAAATGTTTCTGCACGTTTTAGGAAGTGGACCTTGGATAATAGGAACTGTCTATCTTTTAAAAAGGTAATGATGACACGAGACTCTTCTAGTAATAATTGCTCTTAAACATTATTAAAATTATCGAATTATCCAAATTAAGGATGAAAGTTATCAGAAATTGTTTCAAACAAAAATTGTTTAGAATAAAAAATAGAATAATTTCTCTAATAGGTATTATTTCTGTAAAGTTAATAATTTAGAAGATAATTTCACTTTTACTATACTCGAAAATAAATTTGTTATTTCTTTTTTAATATTCATTAAATGATTAAAGTTATAAAAAAAATTTTCAAACAAAAGTTGTTTAAAATTACATAAAAAATAATTTCATATATGGATTTGATTTCGAAAAAATTAATAATATAGTTGATAATTTGATTTTTTTTTAAATTTTTCTAAAAATATTTAATATTTTTTTAAATAACTATTAAATGGTAAGAGTTAGAAAAAATTGTTTCAGACTAAAAGTTGTTTCAAATACAATTTGTAACAAATTTGTATTTATGCATTATTTCAATAAAGTTAATAATATAGGAGATAATTTGATTTAACAAGTTTTTTAACAAAATTTTATATATATATTTTTTTAAATAATTATTAAATGGTAAGAGTTGCAGAAAATTGTTTCAAACAAAAGTTGTTTAAAATAAAATTTATAACAAATTAGTATTTATGCATTATTTTAATAAAGTTAATAATATGGGAGAAAATTTGATTTTACCAATTCTTTAACAAAATTTTATTATATTCTTTTTTTAAATAATTATTAAATGGTAGGAGTTATCAAAAATTGCTTCAAACAAAAGTTGTTTAAAATAAAATTTAAAACAAATTTGTATTTATGCATTATTTTAATAAACTTAATAATTTAGAAGATAATTTGATTTTATTAATCTTTAACAAAATTTTCTATATTCTTTTTTTTAAATAATTATTAAATGGTAGGAGTTAGAAAAAATTGTTTCAAACAAAAGTTGTTTAAAATAAAATTTAAAACAAATTTGTATTTATGCATTATTTGAATAAACTTAATAATTTAGAAGATAATTCGATTTTATTAATTTTTAACAAAATTTTATTATATTCTTTTTTCAATAATTATTAAATGCTAAGTGTTAGAAAAAATTGTTTCAAACAAAAGTTGTTTAAAATAAAATTTAGAACATATTTGTATTTATGTATTAATTTGATAAAGTTAATAATATAGGAGATATTTGTGTTTGAATGTCAAAAATTTTTGTTTTTTTCAGGGGCTTATCATTTGTGAATGACGAAAACAAACAGGAAGGTTTCTTTCTCTCTTCAGCCGGTTATGTCCTGGAGCGTGACACGGTTTTCACAGACGCGAAACATGTCCATGTCCGTGGCAACGTGCGGGACCAAGGTTTGTTCTATTTATTTATTTATTTAATTATCTATTCAACAAAAAAAAAAAAAATTTTTTTTAGGTGGTAAAATATATATGGAACGAATAACTTTTGAAATTAAAAATCAAAATGATATTACAAGATTCAAAACAATAATCAAAGGATTTACAAATCCTAATGTAAACAACGCGGAAACTGAAATAAGCAATACGAGTGAAGATAGCAACACTTCAGCGTAAGTGAGATCTTTTTTTATTAAGTCTCTTAAAATTGTTAATTAAAAAAAAAAAAATTAAATTTATATAATAATAATTTAATTAATTTTTATTTTTAATTAGACATTAAATAAAAAGAGATGACAACAAAAATAGAAGATCTAGAGTGTATATATTCTTTATATAATATAATAACCTCAAAATAAAAAGCCCATATTTTTTATTTATTTTTTTTTATTTTAATGAAAAGACACCTTTTTTTTTTAATTAAAATTTTCAACGATCGATAATTTTATTTCCTTTCACTTTTTAATGTCAGATAAAAAATAAAAAAAAAAGTCTTCTTCCATCCAAATATTAATATTCTTATTGCCGTCATACGTTCTATTAAATTATTTCTTTTCACTGAGACGAAGATTTATCATAACAGAAAAAACTAGAAATTAAAAGAAAGAACAATAAAAAAAAATAATAATAACGCCCCTTTTTTTTCTCGATATTTTATTAATTTAATTGTTAAAATTCTTAATTAAAAAAAAATCTTATTTATATAATTTAATTATTTTTATTCTTAATTAGATATTTAAAAAGAAAAAAAAGCGATTAATTAACTTTTCTCTTAAATATAAAGGGTGTAGAATGTATATATCTATATATATATATATAATAACATCAATAAAGTCAACAATGGAGGTGTGTAATAGACATAACCAAATTAAATTTAATCATTTCAGATAAAAATTTAGAATATTTACATTTTTAATAAATAAATATATATTCGAAATTAAAAGATGTTTGATTTTATTGTTTAAATTCTTTATTTAACCAAATAATTTGTTTTTTAATTGTGTTAATTTAGTTGTGGAAATGACGAAGAATGTTTGCCTGTATCGCTGCTCCCTGTATCCTGTAACTCCCCACCAGTCAATGGGAATGCTCATCCGAATTTAAAAAGAACTTATTCAGGCCAATCGAAATCTAGACGATAAGGTAATAAAAATAAATGTACATACATCTAATATTTATTTAATACTCCGTTCATTTTTTTTTTTTAGATGATATGACGTCATATCTTTTCACTTTGAAATCCTCAACTCTACGTTAAAATTAATATTTAAAAAGAAAAAAAATGACTATATAATTTTAAATAATAAAATTTGTAATTGTTGTTTGTTAAAAAATAAATAATCTTGCAGTGGCGTATTTAGGGCTTGAGGAGGCAAAGTAGCCTAATTTACAAAATAAAAACATTGAATTAAGAATGAAATTATTTTTGGTTCTTTAATGCTTAGCAGCCAAGGAAATTAAATTAAAAAAAAATTATATTTAATTAACTATTCATCGACGTTTTGGTCTCTAATCACGACCTTCATCAGGATCGATGGTCAAAAATATTTATTTTAAAATACCGGCATTTTCTCTCAATTAATTCATTACAAAAAAATTAAATTATTATTTATAAATTTTATACAATTTGATAATAAATATTTTTGACCAGTGGTCCTGATGAAGGACGTGATCGGCGACCGAAATGTCGACGATTAATGAATTAAATATAATGTTTTTTTAATTAATTTCCTTGACTGCTATATCTATTTTAACTTTTCATCGTTATAAGATTCTTTTTGATTATCATTGCGTCATTTACTTGCTGAAATAGAGTTTTTTTTTTTAATAATAATAATTACACAGGGCAACAGTGATATTGATGCCGGGATATTTGAAGCTTGACTCTATGGGTAGCGCTGATTCAGAAAACGCCATCAACATCAGCTCTAGTTTTAGAGATATAGAGAAAATTAAATTTTAATAGAAAATACGCTCTGATTTTGAATTTTCTAGATTTCTTTAAGGCATTAGTCCTTAAAAAAATAATCATTGTGTGGTTTTATGAAAGCATGATGCAAGGGAAACTTTTTTTCGGATCGTCGTAGGCGTTTAATTTTCAGAAAATTATTCAATTAAGGGTATTAAAATCGCGTTTTTAATCTTAACTTAATAATTGGAAAATGGGAAATCAATAGGCGCATGTTAAAAACTGAGAACAATATTTATTTAGTATTTTAATAATCATTTTAAATTTATTTTAAAAATTATATTTTATCAATTTAAAAATTGAATAATTAAATCTCATAATTATTTTTTTATAATTCGTCATATATATTAAATTTCAATTTTCCTATTTTTGTCGTCATGGCTTCTAGCGTCATGGCCATTGACGTCACGGCTTGTAACGCGACATGCTGATAGAAAAGCGAAAAAATTTGAGGGGATAAAATAAAAGTTTCACTTTAAAATATGCAGATAGATGGATTACATATAGAAATATAAAGTTTCAGCCCAATCGGAGGTGATTTAGTGATGCAAAAATTTAGAAAAACTTTACCTTTGGACACCCTTAATACAATTTTTCCCATCCCAAAATGCAATGAAGATACATTTACGATTATTCTATAGTTCTTTAGTTTTCCAAAAATTATTCATTCGTGAAAATCTGTTAATAATTAACGAAATTATAAACAAATGAGTTACCAGTCTGCAAAAAAAAAAAAAAACACTGGCTGCCTATCTTTTAGGCGCTTTGCTCTTTGCCGACAGCACAGCTCATAGAAGAATAAACCCCCCCCCGGACCCCTTTACGCATTAGTGTGTCAAGCGCCATCTACCGAGTTTTGAGCAAATCAACATTAAAAGTTTTTTGTTTTGATTAGATTATATATAATTTTTTTTTTGTCAATTGTGCAAGTAAAATTAAATATAAATTTTTTTAGGACATATTTCATAAAAAATATTATTAATTATAGAATTTGAAACAATATTCCGTGCTTAACTCAATTTTGAATTTTTTTTGGCCCTTGACACACTAATGCGTAACAGGGTCCAATTTTATGTTCTTTTATTTATAAAAAAAAAATGTCTCCCAGCCACAAAATTAACTTTTTTGTGGCACTTCTGGAACTGAACAAAAAAAAAAAAAAATATTTTTTCATGCTAAGAGTATAATGTAAGTGAATATATAATTTTCTAAGAAATTGACTTAAAAAAAAATTTTTTTATTTTGATATAATCTTATTTAAAATGAAATTTCATTAACAAAAAAAAAAAAAAAAAAAAAAAATAAAGAATTATATATATCATGTGTTGGTCCATGAAGTAATTATGAAAAACATATAACCAAGTATTTATTAATTTAAATAAGCGACCCGACGGTAGCTACATTTTTCGCTTATTTAAATTAATAAATACTTGGTTATATGTTTTTCAAAAAAAAAAAATAATTTGATTTGATAGTCAACGTTTTGCTTATCGTTCCCTTCATCAGGACAGGGCAAGACAAGAAATTAAATAAATAAATATTTTTAGTTAAATATTAATAGTTTTCGAGTTTTTTTTTTTTTTTTTTTTTCAAGTGAAATTTTTATTTGATGGCCTCAAATTTTTTTCCTCTTCTATCAGCATGTCGCGTTACGTTGACGTCACGTCAAAGGTCGTGATGCTAAAAGTCATGACGTCACAAGCCGTGACGACAAAAATAGCAAAGTTGAAATTTAATGTATATGACGAATTATAAAAAAATAATTGTGAGATTTAATTATTCAATTTTTAAAATTGATAAAATATAATTTTTAAAATAATTTAAAATATCTTCAATTACTAAATAAATATTGTTCTCAGTTTTTAACATGCCTCTATTGATTTCCCATTTTCCAATTATTAATAAAACGCGATTTTAATACCTTTAATTGAATAATTTTCTGAAACGCCTACGACCCGAAAAAAAAAGTTTCACTTGCATCGTGCTTTCATAAAACCACACAATGTTTAATTTTTTTTTTTTTAGAAAATATTATGTTGGTAGCATGTATTTATTTTCATTTATGCTAGCTGCAGCTCTATTCACTCCGCTCTAGTTCTTGTCTGTGATAATAGAATCAACGATGGTGAGCATAAATCGAGATTTTGTCCCTTTTAATGATAAAGAGGAAATTATCATTAAATTAAGAATGATACCGACATTTGTGAATAAGACCCCACTCGGCGCTGGCACTGTCTACGTCATGAAAAGGTAGGCAATAATGCATCCAGGGGTGGGGGGGGAGGGAATTCTCTTTTCAATCCAAATAAATGACAAAAATATGATGATTTTTTTTTTTTTTTTTTTTTTATTTGAGGGAAAAGCTTAAATTACGGCATAAAAACCCTCAATAGCCTACAAAAAAAATCATTCCCCGGTTATTTACCCCTGGTGCATCGTGCACGGAGGCACGCACCAAACCCAAGTACCGGTATCTAGCGTAATTGCCATTAACCCGGTTCCAATGTTGGGAGTGGGAGGCCTTCGCCTCCCTACTCCCCAAAAATCAGTCCCTTTCGGGACTGGAATCTCCTCCAATCCAAATCACCATTCCTTTCCGACAAAAATATGAAAATTAAAATTTAATATATATGATTAATTATAGTGTAATAATTGGGAGATTTAGGCCTAATTAATCAATTTTTAATTTTAATCATCTCTATATTATTACTTTCTCTTACCTATGTATATATGTTAATATATATAGAGAGAGAAAGTATACATGTCAAAAATTCGATGTCGCGATTTTGATGGATATACACGTTTTGAGGTTCACTGAATCCAAAAAAGTGGTATTTGCGACATGGTCTGTCTGTGTGTCTATCAACAAAACATCTCAAGAACGAAAAGAACTAGGAGGTTGAAATTTTATATTTAAGTTAGACACCCCCCTGGAGCGTGAAAATAAGCTTTTAATCAAAATCTCCATTTTAACGTCAATAGAAATATTACATTAAAAAGTGAATTGAAATAAATTTTTATATACTTAGAAATGTTAATTAAAATAATAATCCTACTTATAAAAAAAAAATAAATAAAAATAAAATTTCAGATAAATTATAGTCTTTTATATTTTAAGTCTAATTTTTTTAAGCTATTTTTTTAAGCGAAATTTTTTTTTTATCACTCCATTGTTGACTTTATTGAGATTATTAGATATATATATAGATATATACACTCTACATCTTATATTTTCATGATAAGAAAGAAAACACATTGCTTTTTTTTTTAATTAAGAAAACTAACTTGAATAATTAAATCTTGCAATATTTTTTTAATTAAAAATTCTAAATATATTAAATTTCATTATTATTTTTAATTGATTGTAGGCCTTAAATTATAAAAAAGGTGATAGAATTTAATGGATAAAAAAAAAACTCAAAATTTTCCCCATAGAAAAGCATTGGGTTGAAAAATCAAAGCCAATTAATTAAATCTCGCAAATGAAAAATAATAAAATTTGTTACATAAATGAAATTTCTTTTTTTTTCTTTAATATATATATATATTTACATTAAATAAGACTTTTAGAAGCTGAATCTACATATATTAAACTATATTTATTTATATGTAATCCCTACAGATCTCGAAAGGCTCTAACAATTTTTTCAAAATTTTAAATTTACACTATTTCCGGTACAAATATGAATCACACTAGGAAAATTAGGGTACAGTCGGCTCCAAAAGTTTCACGAAAGAAGCCTTGAACTCTATTTTCCAAAAAGAGTATGTTTTTTCAAATTGATGCATTGATCCCTGCCCTTTCACTAAGCTCTTCAATTCTAAAGAAACGTGTACACTGTAGATTTTTTTGCTAGATTTAGTCTCGCTAGAGCTATATGAGACTCAATCTACAATTAAAAGCAATTGAGATTAAGTCTAAGATCTAGCGAGATTGACATAAATCTAGCTAGAATAACAGTGGACACACCTCCGAGACTTTCTCTCTAGAGTGATCTCGCTCTATTTGACTTTTGACTGAACAAATAGAGCAGTTGCTCTAGCTGCTTTTGACAATCTGAATTGAGTATCTTTTTGGTTCTATCTTATTTACTAAACGATCATAGTCTTTAGGGCACATACCTTAAATGTTTTTGAAGTCGTCATTATGAATTTCTTTCAAAAGATCTGTAAATATTTGTGTCTTTCTAACCTAACTTCTAACGCCCTTCGTTTCTTGTTTGTTCGCTGTTTGTGTTTATTTCTTTTCTTCATAATTAATATTATTTCGTTATTTTTCAATCATATCAATAATTAAAAGATTCAATTATTATATTTTATTTAATAATATAATAATTATTTTGAAATTTAATTTTTAAATTTGTAATAATATATAATTTAAAATATTTATAATTGAATTGTCGAAATAAAATATTAATAATTTTAATTTAATAGAAAAGAAATATACATTTTAATAAGAAGGCATGGAAGGAGATGTGAGAACCTTCCCAATATATAAATAATCGAATTTTTTTTCTTCCCAGGGGAATTTCATGGACGTCTCATAGAAATAATACACATGGATTTTTTCTTCATAAACAAAAATTTATCATCACCCCCGCCATCTATGAAGTTAGAGTTATTATATTACCTCAAGGTTTGATTCATACGTATATATATGCTCTTGCTTTTAATATTAAAACAAAATTCGTTTTTAGGCACTAGCGATACGATTGGCCCCGAGACAAAGACAACGCTCTCATTTCTTGTCGGCGATGACACCGAACGGGAAAATTTTGTCGCCGCTCTTAAAGATTGTTTTGGCATTCCCGAGTAAGTGCAAACACTTTTTGTAATTATCTAGTAGTATAAAGTCCCAATGATCTAAGATGCCTAAAAAAAAGCATTAATGTAATTAATATTTTCTTCAAAAGGAGTCGATGCTAAAATTAACATTATCATATCATGTAAATAAATCTCTATTCTCGATTAAAAAAAAAAATATAATTGAAAAAAAAAGGTTAAATTCGAATTAAAGATTTTCTATTCTTTTACGCATTGTTACGTCATGACTCTGTTTCTACATCTCTTGGAAATAGATTTTTACCTTTGTTTTTTATTTTACAAACATTATTAATATTTTGGGCACAAATTTATTTATATTTTTGTTTTTAGTGAGTAATAAATGAAGAGAGAAAGAGAGAGTTTTGATAAAATAATTTATTTGATTTGAAAGAGATTCAAAATGGCGATATACATTCTACATCCCTTTGAAATAAATTCAAATCAATTTTAAACTTGAAAATTTTTATTTAAAAATTAGAAAAAAAAAAACAAATTATTAATTATTGAAAAATAAAATAATATCAAACAATTAAATTTTTTTTTTAAATAAAAATAATTAAAATTTGTATTAGGCCTATATAAAATTTTTTAAAAAGACCACAATGGATTATTTCTCTTCCTCTCTTTCTTTATTATACACATGCACAAACTAATTTTTATGTAAACTAATATTTAAAAAAATAAAAAATTTAGTGAATAAAAAATGAAGAGAAAAGAATATTGATAAAATAATTTAATTTATTTCTTTTGGATGAGAATCAAAATGGCGATATACATTCTACATCTCATGTAAATAAATTCAAATCAATTTTAACCTTAAAATTTTTATTTATATTAAAAACAATTAAATATTTTCTTTTCAATCTAAATAATTAAAATTTGTATTTTTAGAATTTTGCAATTATTCCTCTTCATCCCTTTACAAAATGATTTTTTTCTTTTCATTCTTTATTCGAAAAAAAGAGAGATTTCTTATCTGAGGGCCGTTCAACTCGAATGAAAATAAAATTAATAATAATATCGACATTTCTATCTCATAATACGTGTTTATTAATAAATGAATAAAACTCGTCTATGTAGAGTACGTTCACCCAGGTCATGTAAACAAATCTTACTTCGGGTATATAACCTATTAAATTAGAAACTACTGAACGGATTTTTATAAAGCTTTTTTTTTTCTAAAATATGGGGAATTTTATAAGTTATGTCCATTTGCACCAACACATCTTAGATCTTAAGCTCGTCTTATATCTTACAATTGAATTTGAAATCGGGTCTTAAGATCCTCTATTTGTATTTATAACAATAAGATATATTTATTTCAAAAAAATATATATATATAGTTGAATAGGTAAAATACCACATTTCACTTTTTAGGTTATGGAGGGCTTAAGACAAGCTTAAGATCTAAGATGTGTTGGTGCAAATGGATATAAATTCGCAACGTTTTTGAAGAGCTCCCAAAAAGGGATGGGGACGTAATCAGGGAGTGTGATCTGCTCGCAAAATAAAATAATAAAAAAAAAAATTTATAATTTATTAAAAAAATATAATTATAAATTCTGAAAAAAAAAAAATAAATAAATAAAATGAGGAAAAAGGGATATATGTGGCTGTCTTCGTTACTTCGTAGGAGTAAAATGAGTGGCGTTTCGGTTCCAAATGATTGCCTTCGTCCGGACTCAATTGAAGGCTGTTGGACGACGTTTCGGTCCTCTTCTGGACAAGTTTGAATTTGAAGACACTGACGGCTCCTGGCCAGTGTAGTAAGCCGATATACAGATGTTGGCGGCCCAGTAGCCGACAACCAAATAGTATGATGGATGCGGACGGCCTTACAGCCCGCTGATATAGGATGCTGGGGGCACATCCAGCCATTGAATGCTGTATTTATCTCTGTCCTGGCGACCTGCTATCCTCTCCAAGGAAGGGGAAAACATGGGATTACGTATTCCAATTCTTTTTTAATATTTTTCAATTCAGAAGGAATTTATATTTTAAAAGGTATTTGGATTATTTTCAAACCGGATTAATAATTATTTTAATTTAAATTTGTTTTATTTTGTCAATTCGAATATTAAAGAATTAATAAAAATTAATAAAAAAAAAAGATCTCTCCCGGATTCAGGTCTATGGGATCGTTGCGAATTATTCTTATAAAATTAGCCCATATTTTAGAAAAAAAAAAAGCTTCATAAAAATCCGTTTTAAACATTCACACTCACATTCACACAGTCTTTTAGGCAACTTAGGCCATTTAAGATTTTAGACGATAACCAGGGCCGCAGACAGGGGGGGGGGGGGGGCAGGAGGGGCTATATCCCCGGGGCCCGGGCCCTCCGAAGGGGCCCGGGCCCATTGCGCTCCCACCTTAAAATTCTAATAAAAAATAATTTTCATGGTTAAAATTTCAATTTAAAAAAAAATCATTTTCTTGAAATTTCTTTCCTCAGGGGGCCCGGGCCCTTTAAGCTCAAATCTTAAAATTTCAACTAAAAAAATAATTTTCTTGAAATTTCTTTACTCAGGGGGCCCGGGCCCTTTAAGCTCAAATCAAGTTTGATCTTTTCACGACTCAGGTTAGCTAAAAACGCAGATTTCAAGGGCTAATTTTCAAAAGCCCTCGGGGCATGGCGTAGAGGTTAGCGTGCTAACCTCGTATACCAAACGTCGCGGGTTCGGACCCCGGGCAGTCCGATGATTTTATTTAAGCCAATTGGATACCAGATGGCTTAAATAAGAATGCCTGGACCCCATATATGTATAATAATAAATAACGGTTATCGTCTAAAGTCTTAAATGGCCTAAGTTGCCGAAAAGACTGCGTGAATGTGAGTGTGATTGTGAGTGTGAATGAGAAAAAAGTGTGAATGTTTTTTTAAAAAAAAAAAAAAAAAAAAAAAAAAAAAAAATTTTCAAAAAATTTTCCATACCCCCAGATTCCCCCGGAAATCCTCTGTCCGGCCTCGATAAAATATTGTAACTCTTTGTTTAGGAAATTTTGAAAAATTTTTAATTAACTTTATTTAAATAAATTTTGTAAGCTATGTATAACTACCATATTTCAAAAATTGTGTCAAAAACTGTTTAAAAAATTGTTGGCATGAAGGCCACAATAGCCTTTTATATACTAAAAAAAAATTTAAGTTTTTTTTTTTTTTGGGGGGGGCCCGTATTAGTAAGTAGCCCCGGGGCCCGTCAAGTCTGTCTGCGGCCCTGATGATAACCGTTGTAATTAATATATCTATTGGGGGTCCAGGCATTTCTATTTAAGCCATCTGGTATCCAAATGGCCTAAATAAAATCATCGGACTGTCTGGGTCCGAACCCGCGACGTTCGGTATACGAGGTTAGCACGCTAAC